>VXAC01006717.1:1826348-1878743 GCA_013399225.1 Rhipidura dahli
TCTCTTTTAGGGGAAAAATAACTGTACCAACATTCTTCAAAAAAGGAAAAAAAACTTCTTTACGCCTCGCCCCCAAGGCTTTCCTCTGCAAGGGACTCCTCTAGCCACCTGAGGGCTAGGGCTGGAGTGGCTATTGGAGTTCCCGGGGTCCCCACACAATACCAATAACTCAATACATTTATAATGTATTATAAATTAATAATTTAAAATTTAATAATAATGTATAATAATTACAAAAGTTTATTAATAATTATTAAGAATAAACTAAAAAACTGCCATGTTACTAGGTTAACAGAGCTCAATAAACCTTTCCCAGGCACAGGTAAAGGGAATCTGCAGGAGGGGCAATCCACCTGGTAGTGAGTGCTAACACAAAAGCTCTGGCACTTACAGCTTGCAGGCTGTCACCTCACACCATTACCTCACCACCCCATCACACCAGGGTGACAGAAATGGCCCCCTGTGACATGATGCCACTGTGCTGATCCACATTCACCTTCTCACAAGTAAATTGACATTACTCTTTCCAGTGGCAGCACCCTGAGCTTTCTGGAGTCGTAAGTTGGAGTTGGAAGAGTACAGTCCCATTGCATAGGAAAGAGAATATGTTAAACTGGTCAACACCAGAAAAATGCAGCCAAGGTATTGTTTCATTTTACATCAGCATTCATACTGTGCACTTTTGATTGATACCACTCTAAGTGATTAACTAAATTTTGGTAATTGATGAAAACCCCACAAAAATGGTACATAAAGGAGATTTAGAAAGGGCTGTGTTAATGTGTAGACTGTAACGTGTAACATGAAAAGCTTTGAGCTCTGCTATAAGATGTTAGATATTTTGCTTTTATGATGTATTTGCTGAAAAGTTATTTATTCTCTTTGGAGAACAGATTTATTAAAAAAAATAAAAAAAGAAGCTGATGTTGTATACAGATATGCAGCAAATAAAAGCACATCGTTAATCATTATGAATACACCTACAGGGCTCAGCCCAAGAGACATCTGCATAAAATTGCCCAGATTCTTTCAGCTAAGAAATAGGCACAAAGCAGGGGACACATCCATGAAGTATATTAAGTTAGACTGTTATATATGGAAGGGTCTTACAGTTCAGCTAATGTTACACTTGAGGCTGTTCAGCAAAATATGCCAGCACAATTAATGTCAACACCAGATAACCAGTCACTGTAAATATCCTTGGAGGGATTTCTTATATCTTTTAGGAGAAATCCCATTTAAGAAGTAAAGTTTCCAAATGTATCCCTGCAAATCAGAGGTCAATTCAATAACCTACCAACCAGCAGGCAAATTTCATCTCCTGTTAAAGGCAAGTGTTATCTCCTTTGACAGGAGCAGGCTAGTGGGAAATGAATAAATGGATGTCCTTTTTGCCTGGAACACACTCTACAGCAAGCACTCAGACCATCCTTCATGGTTGTTTTGTGTTTAGTCATTGCTAGCCTGGGCCATACTGTAAACAGTAAAACAAGTCCCCTTTACACCACAGAATCTCACCTGTCCCCTTCTGGCTTCAAGCTTGTAGGCCAACCAACTCCACTGCCTTGCTAACATTTCTGCTTGAGCAGGACTGAATCTGCATTCCTCTACACAGATTTGTTCTCACTGTTAGTGAAACAAATGTTGTACAGTAGAATTTAGAGGACTAGATGAAGACAGAGTCTTCTGCAGTGTGTGTTATAATATGGTGTGAAAACACACCAGAAATCAGGTTGTCTCTTTTGAAAGGCGGTGGTAAAGGAGAGCAGCAGAAGAAAAGACTGACCTGAGCTTGATGAAGCCCTCCTCATTGGCACTGCTGCCCTGCATAAAACTGAATGGAATGACTTTCTCACCAGGCTGCATTGAATTTTCCAGCAGCCTGATTCCCTACATGCCCCAGACTGAGTTGCATTTACTCAGCAGCACTTTTTTCTGCAGCTCTGTTAAAGAACAGCTGCTGTGCTGCTATCAGAACTTCCTGTTGATGTTCTTTGTATTGTTACAACCTTTATATTTTCATTTACTTTGCAATACCTCTTAAACAAGTTAGTAAGAGTTATTCTAGAAACACTCACTTCCCCCAGCCCCACGCTAGATGCTCAAGAAAGACACCCACTGTGGAAAGGCAAAAACTGGAACCCAATATAAACCCATGAAACTTATCAAAATTTTTCTTTTCCCTGTCTATTCTCTTCAATATCCAAGATTCTGTTTCAAGTAACTGTGATCAAACCAACTTTTGCTTGCCATGTAATAACTGCGAGATGATGAGGATTACAACCCAGCCCCCAAAATAACAAAGTGACTAGAAACACAGAGTGTCTCTGCACTTTCTTTTTCTTTTGTTGTTTGCTTCTGTAAGCCCAATTTTAGTGCAAGGCAGAGGCAATTCTGATTTTCATCAGCAACTGAAACCTGATTGAATTCCAAGAAACTCAAAAAGGTATATATGGACTGTAAAAATTATCTTTGCCCTTGGTTCTTGTAAAAGGCAGTTGAGAATTCAGAAAATTTTGGATTGCCAGTAATTGCTAAAATTTCATAGAAAAGTTTTTGTGGGTTTTTTTTGTTTGCTTTTTTTCAAATAGAGTAGTACTTAAGTGAAAAAGAATCACAGTTCAGAAAAAGTAAAGTTTCTTTTAGAACTTTCACTCCACTATATAATTTGTGTTACAAACTTAGATGATGGCCTTAGAAGGGACAAAGAAGTAGAAATAAGTCTAAACCATGCAGGAAGATATGCTGCAGGTGTGCATCTTTTAAATGTTTTATGAAGCATTTTTATTTTTAATGGTTTTAAAAATAATTTTGGAACTTTGTGCATAATTAGTTAAATGCTTCGTTAATGTTTAAGCCTCTAATGCAGTGTTTCCTGACCTCTGACAGACACTCAGAGGATTTAATCTCTGAAAGAATATCTTTAAATCTCTGCTACACCCCTTTCAAGAGTCAGTAATTTTCTAAACAGCAAATTTTATTTTATACCAATAGTGAAAGATTAGGAAATTATTTAAAATAATGAAGAAAAAAAAGAACTATGAAAAACATGCAAGTGGCTCTTTTTAAAATTCTAATATTTTGGGATAGTATAGCTGTAACCTAAAGTAGTTTTGACAGATTCAGGAACATCCCCCTTTTCACTGAGGCATCACTTCAGCTCCCATCCAACAGGAGCTGTGAGGAGCAGAGATGGCACAGAACTAACCAGGTGATAAACTTTTAAATTTGTTCTTATTCTACTGTGGAACAGAAACAAACTTTGTTTTGCTGTTTTGTGAAACTGTGTGAAAAAATCCAAGCCTGAATCAAACAGATGCTTCAGCCCACATCTCTCCCCACTCACCTGCAGTAACTATCACGCCCACCTGCCCTTCTGGGCAAAGCTGCCACCACTGGACATGGCCTGACAGGAGTCAGTGCTGCAGAGAGGCACAGAGGCTCCTGGGATCAGCTTTAAAGTGAATAATTTTTAAATCTTGCATCTGTGGGCAGTGTAGTATAGTGCTATTGTATGTATGGAAAAATTGACCAACTGACAAGTTAATCAAAGAGAGTTAATGGCGAAAGACTCTGCTTGGCTGCTTTGGAATTGGATGGTCAGACAGTGTAAAGTCACACTGGGCTGGAAACAGTATTTTAAGTTATTATTTATTTAGCCAGCTTCACAAATTTCAGAAACTACAAAGAGAAAATAGAAAAATCTCTTTAAATTTTAAGAAAATGCTAAAATTACCTCACAAAACCGATTAACAGTGGCATGAAAAGTACAAGCCTGTTTCTGGGATTTTGCACTCTGACTCTGTGTGTGTCTTCTATACCCATACTTATAATTTAGATAAAACTTGATTGGCTCTAATTTACAAAATGCTATTGAACTGTAAGTAAGTGAGTTTATTACTCATGGAACACCTGCTGAAAAGAAATGAAAATGTGACAAATAAAAGATCTCTCTTTATACCATTCAAGTGAATATAAAGACTGAACACCTTTTTACCAGCAGATTCTGCAGTGTTATTAGCTTAGAACTAGATCAAGCGTGTGAAACAACATTTGTTTATTTAGGTTTTATGCAGCAGTTATTTTACTTTATTATATTTTTGCCTTATGAGCCACATCAGGTTTATCCTCATAACTGAATATGTGTTCTAGGTGGTGTCTTTACAGCCCATGGGCTACTTATGATCAGAGAAAGATGGAGCGTTTTATCCGTCCCTTCATGAGGTGCTGATAAGGATAATTCCCAGATTACTGGGCAGTTAAGAAGCAAGTGAGTGATGGAAAACAGCTATTTGCTGCATCACAGCTTGCCATCCTCCTCCCAAAAGGATTTCTGTAAATTTTAACTGACAGACTCAAATATTTCTAATTAACATATTTTTGTGTTTAAAGCCCAATTATCTTCTTTCCTCTGGTTTTCTTTTCCCATACTCTGCCATACATGTAATTTGTTGGTACAGTCCTCCCAGCTGTAAATCAAAACAGCTCACTTGACTTTGGCAGAGCTTTACTGATTTGTATTCACAGTGGACCTGCTACAAGATATTAGTTTTTAATTTGTATTTCTCATTTCTAAATTTAAAAAAAGCACCCAAGAATTGTAGCCAAGACTCCAGTCCATTCTGTCATGGACACTGGGCCATGTAGGATTAAATCCATGAAAGGAAATTGCCTGTCAGGTTTTCCATAATGTCTGTGATAGAATTGTTCAGATTCTTTTGTGGTTCATCAAGAAAAGTACCATGATGATCAATATAGTATGTATCACAACTCTGATACTTTTGTGAATCTTATATTCACTCTAATTCCAATGATATATTTCTTCAGCATTAGGTCACAGTGAAATGGAAATAGATTTTCATTTTCATCTTAAATCTCATGTTAGTTTGGATCGCCTCTCCTGGTCAGTTATAATTCTTTTGTTTTATTTTACAGAATTATCCCCAGAGAAAAAAATAATTAAGGCAATTTCAGTAATAAAAGGAGTAATTTATTAATATAAAACCTTCAATAAAAGGTTGTAGCACCATTGAGAATGTCAAGAAATACTTGAAGAAAAATACTTCACAGTTTGTATGATTTTTATCTTAGTCTTTATGTTAAAGAAATGGCATCAGAGGCAGAACCAAAGGTGAAAGAAAGTAAAACACATGGTTTTTAAGCCATTGCATGGAATTTGTGTTCTTATTCCTTTCATCCCTGAAGCAGATGGGGAAGAATAAAGAATAAAGCTGTTCTGAAAGAGCAAATGAATCAGCTACATATGGATGCATATTTTTTTTTAAACATACAGATACTTTCATATATCTCAGCCAAAGCTGCAGATAATTAGGGCTGACATGAAAAGAAGTTAAAAAATCCCTTAAACATAGGTTTGAATTTTAAAAATCTTTCTTCCCTCCCATGCCCATCTCCACGCTTTTTTCTTTAAATTTCAACTGAAATTTTATGGAAATTGCAGAATTAAACATTTATTGTTTTCAAAACAGATATATCTATGTGCAATTTGTTCAAATACTGTTTCTGAAATAGACTAATATTTCAGGAAAATATAAATTTACTATACAAATATATTTATTAATACAAAATTAAGAGCATAATGGAACAATTATGTTCCCCACATTCACTTTCTGATATTTTTCTAAATAGAATTTTAAAATTCATTATACTGAGAGGATTTTGCATTTTAAAAATAAGTAATTTTTTTTTTACTTTCATATCTCTGGTGTTAGACAGGTATTTTAATTATTCCCTTACTTGAAAATTGAGGTGCAAGTTTATATTTTAGAAGGAGAATACAAATTTCTGAGTTATTGACAGCATTTATTGGTGATGAAGCCCTTTATTGTTTTTAGACTCTGGTTATCTGTGGTCTAATCTGCTTCAGTCATTTGAGTTTTTCTCATTCTGCTTTGACCGTGATCACAGTCATTGAAAATAAAATGCACCAGACAGAGATATTTTTTAATATCTGGTTTGCTAGTAAAAACCTCAGAGATTGTCCAGTTCTGCATAAATCCCCAGATTACTCTGTGGCATCTGAAAACTCTGCTTTGGGAAAAGAAAGTCCTGCTTTCATGGACTGCATTCCTCAAGGCCCACAGCCTCCCCAGGGATCCCAGGAGAGCAGCAGATTTCTGGGAAGTCACTTGCAGCCTGAGTTTTGGCCTTGGGGCAAGCAGGAGGGTTGGAAGGGGAAAGCACCAAGCATGAGGACATGGAAAAGGCCAGAGGCTGGTAGGACAGGTGGGAAGGGCTGGTGTTTGGGCACAGGTTCATCTGCATGGATGGCTGCTGTGATGCCACTATGATTTTTGTCTTTTCTTTTATACCCCTTTATACCTTTTTACAACTTCTGTATACTCAGTGCTTTTTGCCTACATTCTTGGACTTCCTTGTTAAGCTGAGAGACTAAACATGTTAGAAGCTTTGTAGTTAGGGGTCAGTGTGCCCCAGACCCCAAGGTCCTCTCCAGAAGGCATTTTGTAAACTGAGATAGAACCATCCAGGGTAAGGTTCCTTGGGAAGGGGGGCTCATTTGAGCCTCTCATTGGGGAATTATAGATAAATATGCTAACTAGTAAAACCTAGAATATAAGACTAGATCTTGAGGAGGGGGATTGCGGTGGCCATTGCGGGGTACATGAATGTGCATTCCACCTAGTTGTGGTCTAAGGATCCTTAAAATAAACACCAAGGTAAAACCCCTTTTCCCCTTCTAACTGTGTTCGCCTCTTGATTTTAAGACCAGGAAAAGGCATCAGCTGGAGCTGGACCATGTGGAGAGGGAGAGCGGGGCACAGTGAGGGAGAGCACATACACTTGGAACTAGGTGGTTATGTCTACCTAGTTATTCAGTATAGGGGTTTTTGAGCCAGAATCAGTGGTGTGATTATGGGCTTTGTTCTCAGGGAATAGGAATGGGATCTGCTGGAATCCAGGAGACTGGAGTGTAGTGAGGACCAGACTGCTACACTAAGAGCCTCCACCAGGAATGAGTGCCATTCATAACTAACTTAGCAGTGATTTTCACAGTCCTCAGCTAGTCCTTCCTATAACCACCAATTAATGCCTGTCAAAACTCACTTCACAGGTGGTTGATGAGAATTGAGGTTCTGGCAGGTTGGCAATTGGACTTGGGCTCATGAGCCAATAACTGATATTCAGAGCAGAACTCTGATGTTTCATGCTTGGAGCAGGCACTTTCCCGTCTAACCTCGTCATCCAGGAGCCTTGGGATGATATTTGTCTCAGTGCAAGCCTTTAAATAAGCCAGAAAAACACTGGAAAGACTCATGTACACAAAACAGTGCTGTTAATCACAGAAGATGTTAACTGGCTTATTTAAATTTTTGCAGTATTCTCAAAGCAATTTGGTGGGCTGTTTCTCCTTCTTTTCTCTGCAAATGATTCTCCCAATATCATCTCAACCTCAGCATAAACTGTGTTTTTTATAGGTTACAGTGCCTAGGGTTTTATTCATGAATTTGAATTTAAGTACATGAGCAATTTCAATAAAGTTTGCAGAATGACATTAACCATATGTTTCATTAGATTATTGAATCTGGGCTCTCGCTTCATCACCACTGAGGAAAGTAATATCTACACAGCATCATAGCTGACCAGATCCATATGACCAGAGTTCTCCTTCAAGGCAGAAGTAAGACTAGAAATACTCCCAAGGTCATCCCCAGCCAACAGTCTATGGTTCTGTGAAGTAGTTAAGTGAGAATATCCACAGAGAAGGCTTGATGGAACTTGTGATTCTTACAGCTGAACCTGGAAACCACATTCATTCATGGAATGTCATAGCCCCTGTGGGATGAGATGCCACCAATAGTAGGTTAATGTGTGTTATTTAAATAAACTTATCATGTCTACGTTGCTTCATCACTGATTGATACTCGTTTTAGATAAAGCTGAGAGACGTTAAGGTGTGTTTCTGTGACAGAATAAAATTATGGCTGTTATTATTACCTCTCACATCTGGAACTTTGATAACTAATTCCAGCACAGGACCATGGATTTGTAACAAAAACCACCCTTGTCTAAACCAGCAAGGCCAGCAAGTGGATGAAGGTCTGGCTAACTTGAACAAGGATGGTAAAGAGATCCTGAGTTGGTACAAACCAGAGCTGAGAAGTGTCCCTGTTTCCTGCAGCTTCAAAAGACTGGCAGAGTGTGAATCTGCTATAAAGGCATATGAATCATAAATGGAGATAGAAAGGTGCAACTCAGAATGTTTCAGCTGCCCATAGACTGCTGAAGTTATTATTGTGATTGTATGAATGCTAAGGCACCGTTCTAAGCGCAGTGTTTTGGCAAATGAATGGACCATTTAAAGAATAGCCAGAGTTCATCAAGAATGATGTAAGACCCTAGAAGCCCGACCTGTAAGACAACTCTGAGAACATAGATTTTTAAATACAATATGAGGACTTTTAAATTACTTGATTGAGAGTGAGAGAGAAGGAGATGGACAAGGAACGTGATAGAGATCTTCTAATATATAAAATGTTGTTGCAAAAGACAAGTGAATAATCTTTCATTCATGTCCACTGTGGATAGTACAGAAAGTAATGGCCTTTTTAATAGTGGCAAGGGAAATTTAACTTAGACATTAAAAAAAACAACTTTGTAACTGTAAGGATAATTAGATACTGGAAGAGACTGCCTGGGGAGGCTGAGGAAACTCTATCATCATTAAAGCCTTTAAAGAGCAAGCTGGACAAATGCTCATTTGGAATAACAAAAATCTAGTTGATCTATGGAGGGCAAAAGATGAACGATATGATTGACTGAAGGCCTTTGTAGGTCTATTTTCTACTATTTGGTGATAATTGCTAGGCAGTATGGAGGGTAATATGTGCTTGTTAAATCAGATAGACTTGACAGAAGCAAAAAACATCACATATGTTTTTTTCATAGAAAACCTTGAAAATAAATCGCATGGTATGGGACATCTGTCCCATGTGAATAACAAATTTTCCCAATGTAATTTTAAAAGTTTTTCTACTGGGATGACAGATATATTGGAAAATTATATTTAAAAAATAACTGGAAAATTGCAAGATGATGAAAAAAACATGTCAATTCCTTTGGTACTTTTAAATGTAATTTTAAACATATTGGCAACAGTGAGAGGAATTAAGCAGATTAGAGATCTCTTTATGTTGAGGATTGTAGAAACAAAAAAAATAAAGTCTGTTTCTTCCTTCAGTACTTCATTTGCATTATTCCAGATTTCCAGAGCTACAACTGAGATCAGACTTCATTTCCTGATCCTTTACCCACACCAAGTTCAATTAAATCTTTTTCAAGTGGTTCCTGAGTACACCAACCCAGGAGCAGGAAACAGTCTTCTGACTTAGTGGCTTACATGGAAGGGGAGATAACTAAAGACACACAATTATTTCTTTGGTCTCACTGGGGTAACCGTCTCACAACTCTTGAAGTACGAGCCTGCTGTAATCAGTAGGGCATGGTTAATGAAAGCAGCTCATTCTTGTCTTGGAGATACTGTCCTCTAGCAATGCCCTTTAGATTGACATGTATGCAAATGAAGACTATTTGGTTTAGAAGTTTTATTGCATAGACCTTGTAAATATGAAAATTTAATTGCTAAGTGTAATATTTATCATGAGAAGCTCTAGCTCTCCTCTTTATCTTACCAAGAAAATGAAAAAATATTCCTTTTGAAGTAGATGATTATTTAACAGATGCTTCTGTCCAGTTTCCCCACAAACCTGAACAGATATACCCCAAGCCAAATATGCATAGATTTATCCCCTTATCCTGGAGACCATTATACCAGCATGCTTCACATTTTGATAAGGGTCCAGCATTTTTCAGCTTCTATAAAAGAATTTGCACATCAATCTAGAAGGAAATAAATTGCTGGGAGAAAAAGTGTGGTGTAACAAAGCTGCTGTCTGACAGCTGGAGAACAATGAAGTGCTTTCATAAGTAAATGGTGCATATCTCATGATGTGTTCTCAGGAGGGGTTCATCTGATCTGGCCTCTACAGAGAAGAAATGTTTCAGACACAAGTGTTATCCTGCCCATATGGAGGAGATTTTGAGCTGTTGGAATAATCAATCATTTATTGCTTCTGCAGTTCTGATAAATAAATGCAGAAATCCAGAAACTGATTTGGCTGGATCAAAGGGTTTTTTTGTGTGTAGGAAAATCTTGGATGAACAGAAAAGTTGAAAAAACCCAAACAGTAAACTATACTTTATTTTTAGACACTTGGTTTAGTAAAATGACAATATGAAGCTAAATACTGAAAAATCTCCAATTTTGATTCCTAGAGTAATTTAGCCCAGAATTTTTTGACATTTCAGAACTTCCTCTGGTTTTGTTTTTACCTTGAAAAATTAGAATAAATTAACAAGAAATATTGGTATCACCAGTTTTTCAGCTACCTCATCCACGTGGTCTCCTCTTTCACTACTGAGTATAGAATAAAAATAGACAGGAAATAGATAGGAAGCATTTATATTATGATAAGAAGATTTGTTGACAAATATTATATATGTTATTTGATCAGTTGATGTAACTGAGGAAAAAACCAAAACAGACAAGATTTCAAGCATGCAAGTGCTTCTTCAGGTCTGAAATAGAATTAGTCAGTAGCAAATGAAGTATTGCTACTGAGATTTTTATGATCTTGTAATACATAGTCCTCTTCCTTTAAAATTTTCCCTACTTCTATGCTTGGATTTTCACAACTACAGTGTGACTGCTACTACACACATTATATTTTCAGTTGAAAGTTATCTGCTAGTGCCCTGGAGGTGGGTAAGAACTCATGTGCTGTGAGTGTCAGAACTAACCAGCTCATCACTGCCACTGAGTCATCTGGGCTGTCTTTTCTAGGCAGGCAAACACGAGAATGCTGAGGAAAGGCAGATACCCATCACTCCCAGGAGTGGGGTGTTTGTCAGTCGAACAACATTTTCTGATTCTTACATTTCTCTGCTTTTTGTTTTTTTCTTTAGGAATTTCAGCTTTCCCAGTCAGCATTTTCCCCCTGTATCCTTGGGCTCCTGATTGTTACAATTTTCTCAACAATTACAGTGTTGTCTGTGTTTGCTTTTTGTATCTTATATGACCACATCTCTTGGACTCCCTCACACCTTAGCAACAATTTTCTCAGGAAACTTAGTCAAGGTCACAGAGCTGTTCTGAATCAAACTAGGCTTGGGGTTATAGACAGCTGCTCCCCAGGGCTGAACATTTCAAGGTGAGAGTGAGTCCACCTTGCCCATGAGCAAAGGAATAAATTCCATGGCTGTGTGCATTGCTCTGAACTCAGAAGACAAGAATGTTTTTGTTTGTCTCTTCAGATCCTGTTTGCTTTGAAGTTGAAGCGCCAGGAAATAAACAAGGACTTTTCATAAAAGCTTCCAAACATCATCTCTTTCCCTTATTTCTCAAATCACTGAAAAAAAAAAAATTAAAAGGGGAAAGCACAAAGATAACTGTGTAATGACTCACATTCATTTAGTGATTTTAATCTCTCAAGGCACTTTAGGAAATGTCATAACCACACATATCCATGTTGTGGGTTGTCCTTCAATTTATATTACAAATGTCAGACATGATCCCAGTATTAATCAATATAATTACTACACCATTTAATTATCCTTCCATAGTCAGCCTCACCATTCTTTTAAATCTAGAAAGTAATAGCATGGCATTTAATACGTGGCAATATTTTTTTCTTTCTTTTCTTTCTGCTAACTGAGGATAACCTTTTTGGAGAAATCCCACCATAGTACCAGGATTACATAAGAGGTCTAAGAGTCTTTCCCCTGCAATTTTTGAGCTTTATTACCAGCAGTAGGAGGAGGATGACCCTTGCACAGGTTATTTTGGGTTCATAAATTACTGTTTATTCTGCTTAAATGAGCCAGTCTAAATTCTGGCATTTGAGGTAGACAGAGACATGTGGAGCAGTTCTACTTGTTTACAGCCCAGGGAGGGCTGCCTTCAGGAGCAAACATTGGTGTGACCTCAGGGTTATGAACTGGTGCCTCTGTGAGTGATTCACAGTCTTCAAAAGATAATGCTGTCCAGATTCTCCACAGCTGGATCCTTCAGGAACTACCTTCAGCTCTCTGAAGCTTCTCTTGGAATCTATCTCATTGTTTCTGTTTTTTTGGGTTTGTTTTTTTTTTTTGGCATCTGGCATGGCAGGATGTATCTCATCTCCCCACAGAGATGAGATGTATCTCTGCTCCATACAGATGGGGAAGGACAGCTATGTTAACCTGTTTTCAGGTGAAAGCATTATACAGTCTAAATGCCACCTCAGCCCTACGACAGACCTTCTACACACAATCATCATTCTCCTGAAGTCCCTCTGTTTCATTCACATCCAGCAACCAAACCTCTTCCAGGAGCTCCCAGCTGTTATCTCTGGGTGTGAGTGGATGCACCACAATCTCCTGCTATGAAACACCCAAATTTGCTGGTGAGTGTGGGTTGAAGGCTTCCTTTCTTTGATTCTGCCTCAGTGCTGGTATAAAGGTATTACATAAAAAATACATAAATATAAAGCTCATCACTGATATAAAGATCAGGCCTTCATAAGGCCTATTTCACTACTCTGTCAGGACAGTAATAGCAACTCGAGTCACTAAGCCTTATTTGTACCCATGCTGATCCCAGCAGTTCTGATCATGCTGATGTGCCACAAGATAGAGCTCACAGCTCATTACATAAGGATAAAACAATCTTATCAGACCTCTGCTGAACCCAACATCTGTTTCTATGGATAAATACTTTGTAACTCAGCTCACACATGAGAAATTTGTTGTTACATGGCTAAGGATACTGGGAAATAATGTGAATGATGTACTCTGGAAAACCAAATTATTTCTCATTTAGATCTGCTGGGATTTTCAAGTTCTATTTCTTTGTTTTAAATTTGGCCTTTACACATTAAAAATATAGGCTGATATACGTGTGTGATTGAGGAACAAGGATCCCAATGCAATGATGGTTCACAAAACAACAAAATGGAAGTACATTTGGCAAAGACCAAGGCATCTCCCAGATGTGAATGTCTTTAAAATGAAACTTTACACAGGAATGAAAACATTAAATTAAAACTGATATTATGAGAACTACACAAAGAGTCTTTCTTTGGAAACAATCAAGAAATAAAACAGTTCATTCTCCAAGAATGTTCTGAGGAAGTGAATGAAGACCAATAAAAGACCAATACTTCAATAACAGCTTGCCTGCTTTCCTTTGAAGAAGTGCTGCTCTTTGTGATCCATTCATTTTACAGAATGGTACTTGGTAATTTGTTCAGAGAACATTTTTGAAGGCGTGTATCTAACACTTCCAATTACATCTTGAAAGCTTGCCACGAAGATAGATGAGAAAGATCTTAAAAATAGGGAAATGAATAAATAATTCAGGCTGCTCTTCCTCCTTCCTCTGTCTGCCCTCCCTGCATCCCTCCCCCATTTAACTTTTGAACAATCTGATCTGCTGAAGTTATTAAGAGGCTTTATTTAGTAACTATGATCATCAGATAATAGGTTCTGAAAATAATAAACCTACTCAGGAATGAGAATCCAGAGTTTGGTACCTAATATCTAAATGAGCTCATGGATGCATGTATATCTCAGCTGAACAGAAAAGTTTTGAGCAAGTGATAAGAGTGAGCAGGAAAGACATTTACTGCTATCATAATCAAGCACTTCATAAAGTAATTAATTAGATAAAGCCATAATGCACTGTAGGCAAATACAGGTGTTGAATAAGTATTCACATTGCTGTTCATTCAGATACAGCTGGGTATTGTATTCTGCTATGCTGTCATTCAAGACCCTTGTAATCTATGTAATTGACTCCTGGATTTCATTAGCCAATGCAATATGCTGTGAAAGGGCAAATGTATTTATGGGTTATCTAATCTAGGACGGGAGACAAAGAGGGAAGACATGAGAAAAATCTTAAAATATGTAAAAAACAGCTGCCAGAGAGGAAGGAATAATTTGCTCCCTTCAGTTCCCACTTAGAAAAAGACATGCTGAGTTTAAATTTCAGCGAGAGAGATTTGGTTTAGATATCTGGAAAACAACTTTGCCAGAGAAAGGAGACTGACTTGAGGGTCTTGCTGAGTCAATGCAGCTCTGGAGTCTTCATCTGTATAACGAGCCCTTGTCAGGAATGTTTTAAGAGTAGCCCATCCTGCCATGGGACAAAATGAAGGACCACACAACTCCTGCAGGACTCTGCTGATGTAATATCCCCCTCTAAATTATCTCTGGTGCGACACATTACACTTCCCTTTTAGGCTCCATCTCCTCATGTCAGCAGGATATTATTGAAATTACAGAAAATGTGTAATGAAAGCAGAACGTGTATTCTCCCCTCAGCTCACCTCTGGGTGAATTGCATTTTCTAGCACTGCATGTATCAATTTGAGGAGATCCTCAGTTCCTATGTGTGATTTGCAGTCATAGCAAGCACATGGGGGCTCTGATGGAGTGAAAGAGTCCCTCAGCCTCAGCTGTCCATGAACCTTCCACTTGCTTTTCAGTGGCATGTTGCTCAAATGATAAGCTTTGCAAAGTTCTAAAAGAGTCTTGCTTTTAACAAGTGCACTAAAAGCTCCTTTTTGAAGCATGCATTAAACAAATCTCTCAACAAGAATGTGTCTGAATGGGCACTGTGAAACCTGCAATCTGAAGAAGCTTCAATAACAAATCAAATCCTTTCTGGCATGGTTTTCTGTACTGGCATGTGTTTATTCTCTCTGGGAGGTCTTCTCTTTAGCACTCTGTGTCTGGAATGCAAAAGGGGAAAGAATTTCCTTTTCTAAAGTGAAGGAAGTTTTCCTGTTTAGTTTTCTCTGGAATATTTTAAAAAAGTCCTTAAGAGTTGTTTCTTTTTTTTTTTTCCTCTTAGAAGTCTCTACTGTCTTGAAAAATCTCAGTCTTAAAGAATTGTGACAGCACTTTGTGGAAGTTTGAGTATCCTGCATTTCCCTTTCATCACTGTTGCCAGGGCTTCCCACTTGGATCATTTCTTCTGTGTTGTTTGTTATGTCAGGATTCCCACAGCACATATGGTAAACTTGCAGCAGAGACAATGGGGGAGAACCATGGGGAATATAAACCCCCCCAGACGACTGGGAGGATGAGAGATCAAAGCAAGGAGATATTGCTGCACTCTGTGTGCTCTGGGGTGAAGGAGGTGTCATGGGGAATCTGCAAGTGCTGGGTCAGGATCAGTGCAACACTCCTCCTGCACAATTTAACACCTGGCTAATACATCTTTTTGGTGCACAAAGGCCAAGTTAGCTCATCCTCAAGGAATTCTTCTGTTCATTTTTAACAGCAAATTGAGTTGGTGTTTGCCTAGGGGTGCTGTCTAACCTCCAGCATTGCCCTCAACATCATGGTAGAAAATGGACAAACCCCTCAAGTTTTGAAATAACATTTTGGGAGTGAAATGATGGAAGCCAAGCATTGGGATTTTTTTTAACAGAGAAAAATGTTGACAAAAATGACTCCCAAATTGTTTTCTCATGAGGTACAATTTTGCCAAACTTATTGACTCTCATCAAATCCTGACAAGAACTACAAAAAACCCCATTTCTATAATACCATGCCAGTATTGGCCATGCTCAGATCTATTTCATACAGGTCTCACAGAGAGATGTAATAACTTTGTAATCAGAAAACATTTGCACTTGGCCACATATTTCCTTCAGGCAGCCCCTCAGTCTCTGACAATTAAATCAGACACACAGATTTCAGGCAACTCTAGGAAAGTCACTAGTTATCCAGAACTATTTCCAAAAATAAGAAAAATAAATACATTTACAATAGTTCTCACCTGGGTCTCTCTGTCAGTTTGGGTTTAGCATGCTCCCAAAATGTGGTTATTAGATAGCTTGCCCCTGTTTAGAACTTCTGCCTTCTATAAAAATATTGTTTTATAAACCTGAGGTCAGCAATTCCATCTTCTATTGTCTCCAATTGAAAGTGCTATAAAATCACCAGGCTGGATAGTCTGTCATGCAAAGGCTATTCTGGCTACTGACTTTAGTGAACAGTGTGGTTTTCCAGGGGCTAATAAGGCTGAACCTCCCTGTGCATCACTTATGTACATCTACACTCTTGGCAACAGTCTTTTGTTCTGTCACATTTCATTTACTCCAGCATTGGTCCAGATGACACTAATGATGTTGAAAGTCAGGAAGATGCTGTTAATAAACGTGGTCCAGAGGCCTGGTATGTATGTGACCTTTATCTTTCAAATGACCTGTGTAAATTCAGTCCAGTCAATACATCTAGATAGATTGCTGTGTTTCCAGGGCCATGAAATTAGGTTAGAAAATTCCAGGACAAGAGAAATTGATGGCATTGCGTGTCTGAAACTGGCCATTGCTGCAATTTGTCTGTAGGGATTCACTGATGTGATACTTGGATCCATCACACCTAAACATGATTGGATGAGGATGCAGCTGCCTGCTGAAGGTTATTAAAAATCTGAAATGTGTATTGTTCCCTGTATCCTGGGCTATACCTTAATGTGGTTACTCAGAGTTTGATTAAAACAGAATATAGACACAGGCCTACGAAGGTCTCTGTCCTACTGAAGTTGCAGGTGGATGCCAGGCATGATGTCTGAAGGCATCTAAAGCTGAACTGTGAGATTACTTGAGCTTTGGCAGAATCCCACTTGAAACAGCATCCAGTACCTCAAGTCACCACAGAGAAACATATATTGCCTCAAAAAAGCTTAGGAAGAGGTAAACTCTTCTACTCCACTGGTACATGTATAAGAGAATGCCATAAAACCCATCCACTTCATGGTCATATTAGCCCCAAAGGTAGGTGCATTTCAAGGTGTTCAAATCTGTTGTCTGAAGATGACTTCTGTTCTCCTAAAGTTTAATCTAGACTCCAGAAAATAAATCAGGGGTAGAGTTGATTCTTTTAAAACATCTATGTTTCCAGTGGTGGCCTTCTAGAAACAATATTGATTAGCTTCCTTGAATAACTACAAGAAACTGAGAACTGAGGACTGATTGTTTTCAGACCAGGAGTACTGGTAGCCAAATACTGAGCCCCCAAAAGGGTCAATTTTGGGTGCTTAGGGAAATACTGGTACAAGCCTGACAGTATAGATACCTTCCTGGTTATGCAGTCTCTGTGTTTTATCCTGCTCCCCATCTCCTGGTGAACACTTGTTTAGAGATTTTCTGGGATAACTACTACATTTAAAGCTTGATAGATACTCACAGATCTGATTTGATTGTTGGTAATTTGTTTAAGACAATAACTGAATAACAAGATAAAATAAATCCACTAGTACATGTTTGAAATTTTAATACAATTAGGTCTTCTGATAAGGTAGGGTGATGATGTAATTTTTAATGTTCATGTTAAAATGGTTCCACATTTAGTTTCTGGAAACACTTGGGCAGCAGAGCATAGCTAGAGAAAAATGCTCATGAATAGCAAATATTAAGCTCAAATGCTTGACTATTCCCTGAAGACAGGTTCCAGGTTGTCTATTCCATTTTGTCATTTTCAGCTCCTTCTCTAGCTGTACACAGTATAAATCTGCCAAAAGGGAAGCAGTCAGCAGTAAGAAAATTGAAATAGGCCTACACCAAAATTCACACTGCAGCACATCATTCACTAAATGATAAAAATACAAGAGTAGTGTCTGGAGTGAAAATATACAGGAAATGAGAAACTCATTTACAAATACAGTCTATAAACAACAAAACAAATGCTTATTTTTACTTTGATAATCATTTGGCTGTTATCAAAATGTTAGCTTCCATTTTATCACTTTTGTGGAAAGATAACAAAATTAAATATTAGTACTACTTGAACAGCAAGTATTGGCTTGTCAAAATCACCCTGGTGTCAGAACTCCATATCCTGTCCAAAGGGCTTTTAGCTCCCACCATTTCAGCAGGTCTGTCCTCACCTGAGTCTGCACGTGCTAACTTGGCTGCTCAAATTCATGTGTGCACACCCTCACTCTATTTTGTGCAAATGCATCTTTCATGTTCTGCTTTGCAAAGGTGATTTTTAGATTTCCTGAGACAAAAGACTCATGCAAATAACAGATCACAAACCACGTCATGCAGTTGGCTGAATGTATCTCATCAGGGACCTCACAGGGCAGAAATTGATGGACGTGATTGATCCACAGACAGATATCAATGCAGAAAGAGTTAAGAAGTCTGGTGTAACTTTTCAAGCTTTAATCTCATCTTAAACATGAGATCTGGTCTCTCAAAACAGTCTCTGAAAAGCCTCACATGTAACATCAGTCTCATGAGAGTTCTCCTCTCCATGCCAGTAAACTTCACTCCAGTTGTCAAAAAATGTTGTATATAACATAAAAATTATCAGATAATGTTTAATTAACCACCAGGATGATAATTTTAAAAATACAGGAGAATTTTAATAGTATTTGAATAAAAAATGCCTGTCTGTACCATCTCTTTTTATAATTTTAAATTTTTGCATTTTAATGTTACACACCCACTGCAGCAAATATATGTCCTTTCAGAGGCTAAACCCAGCTCTTCCTTCTAAATATCCTTTGATTCACTTAAACAGCCAGTTATCAGTTGTGTTATTGTCTTTCTTCAGATGCAGACAAATAGGTGAAGAGCAAAATCAAGGACCTGTAATAATTGCCATTTTCTCATCTGTCCTCTAGTAGTAAGCTGATCCTGTCAGAAAATATCAGTTAAAGGGAAGGAAGCAGAAAAGCAGTGAATGAGATTCCGCCATATTAAATTAAACAAGTTTTAAAGTGCAACTGATGCCAGGGAGATGTTAAATACACAGTATTCTCCTGATGAGTTTAAACAGTAAAGTGTGCTTTCCCTCAGTAAGGTAACAGGAAATTATAAACTTACAGTATTGATCATTTAAAATATGACTCAGGATATAAGGATGCAACAAAATGTTTTAAAGAGCAAATTATAAAAGTGCTCAATTATTAAGGTCATGGTGGTAAAAATTATTAAAACTAATTACAGACGAAAAGTAATTTAAGGATGTCAGGAGAAATATTATTTTATTTATTGAAATAAGCCAACTATGTAAACAAACACTTTTTCAGTTTCAGAAATGCTGTAAATTTTATCATATTAAGTTCATCCAAATTACTGCATTCCACCACTGGAATGAAATACTAACAATACTATCAACATTCTAGTTAGTCTCCATTCAACCCCAAATTTCAATAGAAATAACCTGTAGCATTTGATTGAGTGTGATGTTGCTAAAAAGCCTTGAATTTAAACTGTCTGGATAAGGGAAATTTCACAGTTTGAGAAGGTAGTTTTGAATAAAATGGAAATTTTGCTTCTGTACCATTTATCTGTCAAAAGGCCACTTCTAATACTTTCATAAAGCTGTTGCCTACAGAGCAAAGACCTGGAAACCCTCCCCCCCCTCCACGTAATTACAGAGCAAATAAACAAAATATAACAACTAGAAAAATTATCCTGATTTTCTAATTTCCTTTGGTTTTAGTTTAATTTGTGTGTTATTTCTTGATGATATTATTTCCTTAAAAATGTTTAAAAAAGCCGATGAAGATTTATTCCAATTGATTATCAGATTGCAGCAAGCTTATTAAACACATTCATTTTAGTTAAGATTTTAAACTGGGAAACAGCAGAGAAAAAGCAGATTGACATGTAAATGAATGATAAGATAAGCAAATTTAAAAAAATCTACTGTTGAAATTGCAGAGAAACTTACATCAAAATAGATTAAAAATTATAATCAGAAGCTCTGGCTGGACAAAGCTGAAATAAAGTTTGGAATTTTTACAAGATGAGGGAAAAATTAATGTTCTCCTGCCTAGCAAAAATGCTGCTTCTTGTATTCACACTTGCAGAATATAATGATCACGTACATTGAGAATAATTTCACATTAAAGACACAGCTGGCAATAACTTAGTGACTAGAAGAATTGGGAAAACCTTTTTTTTCTTTTTTTCTTTTTTTTTTTTTTTCTGGAGCCCTACACGGGATGCAATTATCTGTCGGCACTTCATCTGATCAAAGTACAGACAGAATGAGCATCCAACACACACTTCTGAAGATTTTAAGCCTGGAATACACTACACTCCTCAAATGACCTCACAAAAGGGTGCTCACACAGGTGTTTGAATGAGCAAACACCTATTTTTCCTCATTATATTGCTGCCTTTTTGCCCACGCTGATCCTGCACGGTGCTCTACGGAGATCGGAACACAGACACACACAGACACAGAAAGCTCTGGGAAAGGTGTCAATATTCACTCAAAATATGAGAGGTTACAGAGTGTCAGATACTGACCCAGCCCTTTGCCCCCATACAATGCTCCCTGAGGAGATTTCCTGTTTCTTCCTCCTTGCTGGACAGTGGGTGTCAAAAGAGACGGCAGTGCTGTCATCTTTCTGTCCCTTCTCAGGATCACGGAACACTTGAATAAAAATGTTCAGTACAGTCATAGAAATCATTCTTCAGAACCTGGCTTGTTCCCCTCTTCAAAGCACTTGCTCTACACCCTGGCTGAACAGCAGTCATGAATGGCATACACACTGATTTTGAACACAATATATGCATATTTTTAGACTTTGGAATATTCCTGTCGTGCCCTGGGTTTCAACAAGAAAACCCTTCAGGATAAGAAAGCAACAGAGAAAACCTTGGAGAAGGAAAAAAACAAAGGATTTCCTTACATTAGGGAAGGGTACTGTTTTTGCAAGATCACAAATAGAAATCTGCTTTCTGTAAGGGAAGAATTTCTTGTTCAGGATCAGGCATTCAGAATTGGAGGTGTGAGGAAAACAAATCAGAGACGTCCTAGTTCCTAGGTCTCTAAGGTGCAGAAAGATGAGAGCCACAAGACAAGGGGAGATCTGTGCACCTGCTGGGGTAAATTGCTGGGGTAGGTGCATAGGGAAATGGTGTAAAAGACCTCTCAGTGTGTTTGGATTCAGTCCTTCATGTCTACCTTGGCCTAGCAGAGAGTGATGCTGATTATTTGGCCTCTGTTAGTGATGAAATCAGACATCAGAGCTGTATTTGGACTGTAGAGGAGAAACATGAAGTGGGTAGATACCCAGTGGCTGTATGCCATGGGCTTCAAGGAGGAAGCCAAACATTTTGGAGGCATCACTTCTGAGCAGTGAGTTCCCTTCACAGGCAGGGACATTCTGTCACAGCTGTTTGGAAGTGTATGTGCTGTCTGTGCAAGTCCTCACGGGCAGGTCTCAGGATGTGGATTCACTTTCTCAGCCAGCTCTCTCACTCTCTCAGACATGTCTTCTGCTGGGGATACATTTTGGCTTAACTTTTTTGTAGTGCTGAGAGAAATTACCTCCTGAAGGAATTACCTATTAGTATGGCCTGGGTACAATGCTCACAGGTTCCTGGAAATGGTAGTTTACAATAGGTTTGCTATTATTATGGGGTGGCAGCATGTACTCTTCTATGGCGAATATGACATCTCATGGTAACAAGAGAAGTAAATGCGATGGCATTTCATCTGCCAGCCTGGTATGGATATGATTTGGGTACATATTGCATAAAAAATATGCTAAACTGAAACAGAATATTTCACAGAGAGAGGGAAACTGATCTACTTGCATGGATTATTGCCTCTTTCATCACATAAAGACAAGAACATCCACATGAATTAATTCATTAATTCTGTTTCACTACAGTGGGCATGCTTACAACTCAGAGATGAAGAACAGTTATCATCAGAAAATAAACTGCAGAAAATAGTGAGACACATTATAAGCAACGTTAAGCAATAAGGAAAAGTAGTCCAGTCCTTTTTCAGCAAAATTCTTAATTGTGTGTATCACTGTAAGAGTGTGAACAGTCCTGTTGACATCAGTGAAGTCAATTCTGCTCTTCGTCTCAAAGTTCTGTTGAATGGGATCCAAAAGGATAGCAGGCAACAAAGCTTGGTTTGTGATATTTTGAATGGAAGATAACAGTAGCTCTAAACCTTACAATAATTAGCATTAACAATAGATTTCTCTTTCCATAGCAAAGATTGTTCCTAATCCAGCAAGGGATTAAAAATATCATTATTTTGCTGTCACCTTTCTGCTAGGTCCTTTTCCTTCTAGTTGACAACTGAGATAACAGACAAGGAGACTATCCAACTGATACACGGTTTTCCTTTCCTTCAGAATGATCTGTGACAGTTTCCACTTGTGACAGGCAGGTTGGGTTAAAGCAGGGTTTGCTTCTCAAGTTCAGCCTCAGAATAGGTGTGCTTCTATATCCTTGACCTGCATTATTTTAGAGAACACTTGTGAGACTTAGGAGGAAATAAAAGCTCACCTCCCAGACTATAAAGGACACACAAGTGGAATTCATACAGGACAGAAACTGCTGAGAAGCAGCAGGCAGAGAAGCAAACAAACAAAACCTCAAGTCAAAGAAGCAGCAGCCTCAGCAGGTCACTGAGGGGAGGTTTTGACTGCTTGTTTGCTTGAAGTAGTCAAGTCCTAGAGCAGTTCTCCCTGTCCCAATTAAACTGCAGACAGCTGGTTACATCCCTGAGAAGTGAGAGGAGGCAGTTGCTGTAAAAGCAGCAGAGAAGCAGAATTTGAAGCACAAAAGTGGCAATGTACTCATTCAGGCATCATTTGCTTGGTGGGCAGCAGACACAGGAAAGCTTCCACAAGGGATTTATTCTGTTTTGCCAAGGGCGCTTCAATACTGATGTTTCTGAATACTTACTGGATATGGGAGAAGATATTCCTGGAAGGGATTGTTAAAGTGTTTGCAGCATTAGGGGTTCCTAATTACACTTTAATAACATCCATACTTTGTAGGGCTGCTTGAGGTCAGCACACCCCTCCTGTGTCAGGAGGGGCTGCACGGACTCCATGTGCACAATAACACTCGCTGGAGCCCAGGGACCACAGGCACAACCAAAGCTCCCTCTTGCTTCGGTGTGCACTCTGCTGGGCCCTGGCCTCTTGTGCTTTGGGTCCTAGCACGAGTTTATTTTCCATGGAGAGCTGTTAATGGAAAATATCTACTATAAATGACCCAGAGCTTCAAATGTTCCTTACAGTTTATCTGTCTCAGATTTAAGCACAGAGAGTGAGGCTTGATTTCATTCTTTTGCATGGAGTTTTGGTTCACGGATCAAATTTTTTTCTAAGAGTCCCTGTAGAGGAAGACTATTACCCCTAAAACCTGTAGAGTAAGTAAAGAGAAACCAAAGGCCATTTTCCCATCTAAAATTAGCATTTTTTTTTTTTGTAAAGAGCACTGTCTTTTCCTAAAGGCCTACACTGATTATGTTTTCATTCCATACTTACTCTACAGAGTATATGATTTTTTTTATTTACTGACAGTGCAGATGACAGAAGTTTTTGCATTAGTGGCTGTATACCAGGTAGGCTACAAAAGAGATTCTCATGGAGGTAGATCTACCAGATTTCATAGAGAGATAAAGAAATCAGTCTTCTAAACTCTAAAAATTAATCTGTAGATTAACTCGGAGACAAATACTGAGTATGACCACCTAAAGGACTGCATGGTGCCATCCCAGTGTATTGAAGGTGAAGTTGAAAGTAAAAATTACTAGCTTAGTATCTTAAGTAAGTTTAAAAAGTGCAAGCTAATAAGACTGTACCTCTTAATTATCCTCAGATAACTTTCAAGAATGAGTTTGTAATATTCATAAGGTTTGAGTTTAGAGGATTTGAAGTAGATGCCTAAACCTATGCTGCTCAGCAGACAGCCTGAATAACTTGGCTATCAGGCATGCTGTGGGCAAGCTCTCCTCATCTTGCCTCTTGCATATGTTTTAGTTTACCTCAATAATTAAACATTCATAGGACAAGAAAGAGGTTAGGGAAATCAAGCATGTGAGAGGAAGGCCAGGTTATTGTTCCAGTGGTTATTTAATTAGTTAAACGAGGTTGGACAGTTTCAAAGAGCGCAGCTGAGGAGCTCTAATAAGCTTGTTGACTCAGATTTTCTGCTGGAGAGACAGAAAACTTGTGTTGAAGTTTCTTATCCATATTAAGCAGCCTGAGGACAGAGAGTGGATCCTTTGCAAATGGATATCCTAAACCACTCTTACTTATGGAGACATGGGAGAAGCTGATTTCACGTGATTTGCAAAATCAAATCTACTTGGAGAGCTGGTTGGGGAATGAAAATTAAAGTATGTCCCATGCAATTGCCAATTGCATCCTCTTGATAGGCTGAGATCCTCATGTGGGTGCAAATGGAGACTGTCAGCAGTGCTTCCCTTCCAATGCTCGTTTGTAAATCATTTGTAAATCATTCAACACAGGTTGCTTGGAATGTGTTGATAAAATGCCTTGGGAAGCCTGTACAGGAGTATTCTGATGAGGACTGTATTAGAAAGGGAAGGAAAGGATATCTTGCTGGTCTTTATAGCACATAATTCTGGGGTTTTTTAATGGATTTAAAACCTTCTAATGGTTTTTTCCTCTAAGGGATTCATCACCTGTTCAATCATTTACACTCTGGTTAACAGTGCTTCAGTATCATCTAAATGCTATACAAAATTGCTCTAGTTTAGTAAAGTATCTCACACTTTGATTTATCTTTGCAAGTCTCTTCTCACATATTTTTCCAGCCTACCAAAGAGGCAGGCAGCAAGGTTCCTAGAGTTGTTTCGAAGCACTAAATCTTCAGCACTGGATATTCTGAGGGAATAAGTAAAAAATCTGTCACATTTAGATTGTGGGATTTGTGTGTTCATGAAAGGAAATGACATAAAGAAGTGAGAGACGAGATTTTCTGCTGATGTGAAGATGAGGAATGAGACGTAAGAGGAGATAGGGCTGTTGTTAGTGTAGGGGTAGTAACCTCAAGAAAGCCTAGTTATGTTTTACCCACTGCAAGAGAGAAAATGGTTTAAAGTAGGTGACCCATTGCTACAGAAATGTCTTAGACTCCCATCAGCCAGAACACTGTATTTCTTTGGCAATCAGCAGTTTTATCATAATATTTTTTTCTGATTTCTCTTAAATATCTATCAGACTCTGGAGGATGCTGGAAATTGAATGACCAAAGTGATGAGAGAATAAAGCAGTGAGGGAGGGCTGAAAAATAGTAATGGCCTTGTGAGCTTTTCCCTTCCAGATCATTGATTTTGTTGTAACTTGGAAGAGACAAAAAGTTGTTACTGGACATTTTGTTGCATTGGCAAGATACTTTGAGCATTTTCAGTCTATTTCTATCTATTAGAAATGAGATGCCCCTTTGTCAAAACCAACATTTCAGCTTGCACCTTCTGCAGAAACCCTGATGCATCAGAACTGGATTCCCACCCTTGGAGGTGAGGCTTTTACAAGACTGGGAAAACAAGATTTAAAAAGCCTTGGGGCACGTATTCTACTAAAATGGCCAGTCCAATTCTGTGCTTTATCTGGGAACTGTCATAAGAAAATTAAAAATCAAATGCATCTTTAAAAGGTGATATAAATCAAATTATCATTATTTTCTTAAAATGATCATGAAGATCTAAGGAGTAGTTTGAATTATTCACCTTTATTCTTCACACATTTCTGTTTCTTAATGTGCTTGCTTAAGGATTACATTTTTTTTAATAAGACCCCTGGGGCCAAAAGGTCATTGACATGGGGGCATGCATATTGTGACAGAGAAAATTCTTCATATGTAATGCAGGGGTGAGTTCTTGAATCAAAGACCAAAATGATGAATATGAAAATGTTGTGTGGCTGAAATAGGATAAGTTCAGTGATACTTCGACCAGCCATGTCAGAGCATTAGACAAGTAGGAGAGTGCTTTTTGACTGAAGTAACTCTGGACAAGGAGTTTTTGTTCCAAGGGGTTTGCATCTCCCCCTCCACTGTCACATATTAATGAATAAATACGTATGGCCTGTGAGACTGCCCTTGTGATAGGTGTGATCCCATTGCACCCTGCTGGTTGGCAGCACAAACCTGTGCCCTCTGCCCCGAGCTGCCTGTGGCCACCGTGAGCAGCTGGCAGCTCCTCGGGTGCTGCGGGGCTCCCTGGGAGGCAGCGAGAGCCCGAGCCAAGCGCCGGGGCTGAGGCGGGGAGGAAACACTGCCACAAACTGCTGAGCTTCTCACCTTTCCAGAGAGGTCACAAAACATTTTAATGGTCATCTTGCCAATGCTGTTGCTTCCATCTGCTGATTCGTACATGCCTCTCTGCCCTTGGAAATCCATCTACTTTTAAAATTAATTGTTTTTCCCTACTTCATGGTTCACCCAGATGAGTTATCTCCTATGTTTCTTATGCTTCATGAAATGGCTATTTGTTTTCTTTTCCCATTTTTCAGTTTCATGTATGTATTTGTTTGTCAATCTTTCTTAAAATAATGCATATCCTTATTGATTCATCATCATCATCAGGATCTTTATTACTGCTATTATTACTGTTGTAGGTCAGATAATTTTGACCAATTTTGATAAGAAATAACAACAAGGCTTATACTTTTCCAGTCCCCTTTGTTTTGCTTGAAGGAAAAATCTATATCTGATATTTATTTCTCTATATAACAGACACAACTGTAGAGTATTTTACTTTTCTTCTCACTTTTTTTCCTGAGATGAAAACTTAGCAAAGTCAGCATCTGTGAACTGTGTTTCAGTCTTTGAAGGGCCTTCAGGACCAGGCACCCTAAGGAAGTAGAAGAAATCCTGCAGTTTAGGTCTATTTTAAAATGCCTTCATCTCCATGTGACGCTCCCTTCCTGAGTCCAGAGAAAGGAAGCTATTTATTACTGCACCTTGCCAGTAGGAATACAAATAGACTTTAAAAGGACTTTAAGACCCACGTTTGTCTTTCATAATTTTATGAATGTGTCGGCAACAACTGTGTCAGAGACGAAATCCAGCTGGACTCCCTTTGCAGTCCTGAGGAGGAGAGGGGGATCCTGGTCAGTATTGGGCTTGAGCACCTCATCAGCTCACAGCCCTCTCTGAGCCAGCCACACACTGACAAAACCAGAGGTTCCACACAGTTTGGGATGGGCTGTAAGAGAAGCCATGGTACCTCACAGAGTTGAGGAGCTCTGCTGTACTGTGGAGGAGTCGTGTTTAATTATGGTCTTTAATTTTAAGCAGATTCTAGAGATGTTTTCTGTAGCCCAGGAAGAGTATTAATTATAGATTTACAGAGTTTCTCCCTTGCAAAGCCTGGGCAATCGCGTACAAAAAGGATTCAATTGAACATCCTTCTCTGAACCCAGGAAAACACAAGTTTACTATCCCACACACCTATAAATGCTCTGATGGGTTAGTCTGCTGCAAACCTTGCAGGTAGAGAAGAGCCAAAATTTTCTGCCTGTACAAAGCAAGGAAAAAACCCTAAAAACACTTATTCCAAACTTTAGCTTAATTTTGATTTAATTTTTGGGTTTGCATTATTAGACAAAGAAAGAACACTTTTCAGGCAGCTCTATGATTACTCTCAAGTTTTCTCTTCCAGCACTTTTAATTCAGTTACTTAGTCTTCAACTGTGTTACAAAAACTCAGAATTTTATAAGAAAAATATAGGGAAGGATACACTGCTACTAAAAAGATGGGAGAACACCAGGGATTTAGCTTCAGGCACAATGAAAACTACTGGGAAAAACTGTGAAATGTATCCAATTAACTGGCCTGTAGGAAAGCCTCTTCTCTTGCTTTTTACAGGTGAAGCAATTGCATCTGTGGCAAGAAATCTATTTCCCCTTAATGCAGATGTGGCTTTTAAATTCTCCTCCCATGATTCCTTTTCCTCCATTCAGACTTCTCAGTAATGCTACTGAAGAAGACTTTGTGAATCCTATTATATAAAAATAAGGGAAAAAAACCCCCAAAACCCAACAGCTTCTTCTTTCCTCTAAGTGCTATTTACAAAAAAAAAAAGCTATATTATCATAGCTGATTTAGCTAGCTGCTTGCTAGGAAGAAATACAGAGCATCCAAGTGAAGTAACAATGGAAAGGAGTTTTGTTCCATGCAAGATAATGGTATAGGGATTTGGAAAAGTTAGGGCTGATCAAGTAAATAAAGGGTAGAAAAGTAAAGAAGCTGAATAGTGGGGGAAAGGTAGTAAATAGATTTTTGGATGTGGTAGTTGATGTAAAAATGACTTGCTATATGGGAAAAATTCATACCTTCAAAATCTTTAAATCCTACTGTGAAAAGTTATCAAGGAGCCATGAAGCTTAAAGGAAAGGAGAAGGAATAGATCCTAGAAGCACAAAAAACCATTTTTAGGAACCATAAGAGTAGAAAATAAATTGTAACTTTTCAAAAAGAACAGTTCTGGAATGTCACCCTGAGAGCAAAAAGATTTTAAAATGAAATCTACATTCATAGACTTCTAGCTATTATCCTGTAAATGTAAAGATGAGTCTCAACTGAGTTCCTATTGCAAAGTCCCCAAAGCTTTTGTGCCTTGTTAATTACCTTGGCATCTTTGTATGCCTTTGGAATACAGCACTTAATGAGCAGATCATATGAGCAGCTGCCTTTTATTTAAGGCATGTGGTTGCAGATCAGATCTTAATTATGTTTCTGTACGGAAGAACAAACTACAAACAAAATTATGCTTAAACAGCTTCTGTGGGGGAAGAAAATGGTGGGAGTGGCATTCGTCAGCCTTTCTTAATGGAATTTCAGGTGATGTTGCCAACACTTTTTGTTACTGTTTTGGAAACAAGTGCTAAGGCCCAAGATCCTGGAATCAGGTGAGACTATTCACTTCATTTCTAAGCTTAGAATGTGGATCATGCTAGACTTGAATTGGCAGGTGTGGTTCCTGTTTGCTGGGAAAGATTGGCTTTCTTCTTATTACATTTTCTAAGTGAAAGTTTAATCTTAATTGGTTTGTAGGAGTTTGATAAAGTTTATAGTAGTGCTTTGGATATGAGCAGAATATGTTGGATAGTTATAATCAGGCTCTTTATTGTCAACAATTTATACCAGCTGCTGGAATACAAATTTTTCAGCTCCTCTCACTAATCAATGACTTAGGCAAAAGTGTGACCATTTTATTGGTTATTTGTTTTTTAATAATTGTTGTGTGTTTTCTCAGTAACTTTTTAGAGCTGAGATTTAGGAATAGAAACATTGAGAGGACAAGATCAACAAAGGAGAGAAAAATGGATGAGTGAAAATCAGTCAGTAGATGATTATTACCTACCTTCAGGGAATCTGTGATCTATATTAAAGTCTTTGATTCCTAAATACAGAGTAACAATTAAATTTAAGTAAATAAACCCAAGCTAACTAAGAATGACTGAAATACTACTCTCTTTCATAAAACCTAATGTTCCTTAGGCATTTTGTAGCTGTCATTCAAATCAAGTGACAGACAGTGTGGCTGTTCTCAAGTATTTAACTCTCAGGCTGTATCACTGCAGACAGATTTTTTATTTTATTTTTTAAATATTTTTTTTTAGTTTAGTAGGTTTTTTTCACCTTTACTATTATCATTTAGTGCTGCCTGTTGAGATGTTATATTTTTAGTACAAAAAAATACTATGGTACATACAGGAACCCCCATAAAGGACATATAGTGAAACTGGAAGGTGAAGATTTATTAGGTCCTTAGTTGCCTAGTTAGGCAACTTCTCTTGTTAGTTTATAATAATGGTTCTTTGCCCCACTCAAAAATGCACTTTTCCTTATTATCTGCCTTTCTCGGAGGTAGATCCCAGCTGTTCTCTTTAAACTGGGAGATCTTTGCCAAATTTCATCAGCTGAGAATCTGGCCGATATTCTTTCAGTATCTTTGTTGAGAGAAGACACCCTTATGCTCTTTCTCTGAGGTGGGAGGTATTTCTGGAACCAGCTCAGTGGTGCAATGTCAAATTCTCAAAATGTCAGATTTATTTGTGCATGTGATGGTGTAATTTGGCTTCCTGCTGTGCAAATGAGAGGATTAATTTCCATAATATAGAAATTAACAGTGCAGTTGATATTTCTCTACCTCTCAGTACAAATTAGCAGCTGGGGATGACAGCAGCCAGCTTACCATCCTTTTCATCCTCCTTCCAAAGAGCCATTGGTGAAGACACATGCCCCAGTTAAATAATACCGAATGCCAAATTGGTGTTATCTCCTCCTACTTCATTTCAGTCTTTGGTTGTCTGGCCCTGAAGCTTCCACTGTTTCCAACAATCATGACTCTGACTGCCCTTCCCTGAGCAAAAGTGGAGAGGGTGCAGGGCTGCTTCTCCTGAGGCTGTGAATCCTGTGTGTGATACACAGGACAGTGAATCCAGTGCTGAAACAGAGGGGCACAGTCCCCTCTGCAGACTCTGCTGTGGGGATGATATTTGGGGTCAGATGCATTTTAAACCATCTGGAAAAAGTTCTGCAAAGCCCTTGCCTCTGTTAGAGCCCTTGCGATTCTTTTGGTGTGCTTACAAGTGATGCAACAATATGATGTACTTAGCTGAAGACATAACAAACTCTTTGAGCTTCTGTGGGGGAAAATCTTCTTTTTATTGTGCAACAGGTCCTGGAATCATATCTGGAAACTCTTGAGTCATTCCGCTGCTGGGTCTTTTAGAAAAGCCTGAAGTGTTGTCTGTGAGCTGTTAGATATGGAATGCTAGCTAAGAATAGAAAGTTCAGTTTGGAAATTCAAACACATCAGGAGGCCTGTGGAAAGAAAGGAGATTTATGCTCTACCACTTCTGTTCCTTTGGTCAGATCAGCTCTGGAATTTTACTTGGCTGAGCAAGTAACAGTTTCTTCTGACATTAACTGTAGTGATTAGCATAAAGCAGATTACAGAATCTGGATTATTCTTTTTAAACTAGCAAAATACATAAATGGATTGCAGAATCTTGTATGTGCCAGTAATTCTTCAAGGATACAGATAACCAATAACATCTTTTTAGAACATAAGGGTATATTGGGGCATAGGCTCAACACACTGGGATGTGCTTGAGCTTCTCTACTGAACAAAAGGCATTTTTCACAGGAGTTTCCCAAAGTGCAAAAACTATCTGTTTTAACTTTTTAGTTCTTAATTGTTCCATAAAACATCATAAACTCTGCATTATTCCTGTCTATAAATAATCAAACCCAAAAGAGGTGTGAAAATTAAGGTACTAATATAAGTTAGTGTCCCATACTCTGATAGTGAAGCCACCTGAGATTCAATCCTGTTTGATGAAATAATAACTGAATGCACAAGATTAAAGAAAATGCCCTTGTGATTTGATGTCTTCCTTGGCTGAGCATATCTATGATGATATATAAATAAAAAGTATAGTGTGATTTTAAGCTCAGCTAGGAAATAGAACAGCACAATTACAGGTAAGCCCTTATGTTGATCTGTCAGAGTGTTTTTTCTTTTCCAAGTAGGAGTTAAATGATGTATTATAAACTCATTAGACAGAGGAAGACAGTGGTTCTTAGGGATGAAAAAGATCCCAACCACTTCTAAATTCATAGCTCAGTGGAAGCAGGAACATGGACCATCAAGCTTTTGCAGATTCTTTCTTACTCCAAATTGTGACTCCTGGTTTCCAGACTTTATGTACTTTTGTGAGAAGACATTTCCTGGTAGGAGCTGAGACCTTAAGCTCACCTTTTACATTATTATCAAGGGTCTCTTGCAAGTTCCTCCTATGAAGTTGACGGTGCTGGGCACTGTGAAAAGCTGCAGAGTTATGATGACCTTGGGTCAGTCTGGGGTGGGAGATGGCAGTTCCTCTGAAATCACAGCATTTAGCAGGGCTACCAGTGACTAATTGCTACCAATATGAGGCTCAATACATCTGGGAGTTGTAGTGAGTGAGGCTACACACTTGGAACCCAGAGTTCCCTGTTTGCTCCTGCTGGACTCACTAAATATCTGAGAAAAGAAGGGCAAGACAAGGACGAGTGTAAAAATGATGCTACTATGTGCTTGATGTGTGTAGGTTTTTCAGTCTCTAACAATGTAACATCCCCATCCAGGGACACTAATTTCCTCAGTAGGTACTTTGCCACTGAGTGCTTTGCATGGGCTGTTATAACTCATATGGCTGAAGGACATCATGAGTTTGGTTTTTCTAGATGACTTTTAAAAATAAGCAAACATTAAGAATAATTGGTTAACTACAGAAAATGTCCAATTTTCATGATTGGTATAATGACACTGCATGCAATTTTCATCTTTTTATGAAATCATTATGGACTTGTTGCAAGAAATAAAAACAAATGTGCTTGCATCTGCCTTAATATATGTGCATGATATTTTCACAGTAATGTGTTCAGGAGTCACAGCCTTGAAAAGTGCCACTGTGCTCAGGACTGCTATTCTGAATTCTTTCCTGTATGGTGATTGTTGAATGAGTCAGAAATACTTCCATGAATGAAAGAGATACATTTACAGTTATGGAGTGGGGTCATACTATTCATCAGACAGTACCTTGGCAAACAAACACAAATATCTTGGCGAAAGTATCTTCACTTTGAGAAGTGAATCAAACAGTTATGCTGAAGTTCTGATAACTGCTAATAATGATTTTTTAAAAGATCTATTTGTTTTAAATGCATGGGTCATCTGTGTAAGAACTATCTTAAACCAACAAACGGCAGTTCAGTCTGAATTGTCATACCAGTGTTATGTGCCACTGATGGAGAGAAGGAAAGAGTCAGTCCATCCTAAGATATGTCTCTGTCATGAATTGGTCTCTAGGGGCTCCTCTCTCTTTCATTGATTGTGAGCTCCTTAACTGCTGCACTTTCTCTGGACAGCTGAACTTAGCTGAGACAAATCTGCTGATGAAGGAGCAGAAGTACTAACAAGTGGCATTGGTAGGGGTGGGAAAAATGAGCACTGCTATTCATTGTTATTCAAAAACAAAGAGGATTGGTTACAAAGAGCCAGTTGCAGGAAAATAGTACATCAGATGTGAAGCACTTCCGAATGAGGAATTATTGAACCCAGGATGCCGTGTACCCCGAAGTCAGTTCATGCACAATGTATACCCATGGCTGTGCCCACTGAGAGCCCTGCAGAGTGATTGCTGTGTGCATTGTCACTCTCAGTTACTGTCTAGTCACAACTTTGTGCAATAACAGGGAAAAGCTGCATGTAGCTTGGAAACAGCATAACCACATTAGCAAGTGAGCCAGGCCAGTTCTGCTGTATAAATATTAATGATTCAGTGTGTCTGTACTGCAAAGAGCTCTTCTGTCTACATCCTTGGGTGATTTGAGATGAAGCATACTCCAACTTTTTCTTTCTAATTCAAGTATGGTATTAAGAAAAAGAAATAATTCTTCTGAAAAAAGTAATAATAATAATTATTATTATAATTATAGTAAATAATAATTTATCTTTCTGTTCCTCTGGCTTCTTCACAGCAGTGCAGACAAGGTTCCAAGAAGCACATATCTGCAGTACTTCTGTTCTCTTCAGAGGCAGTAGTAACTTGTGGCAGCATTAATTACACTGAAGGAAAAACTGGAGTGCTCAACGAATCTAGACATTTGTGCTTGCCATAAAAGAAAAATAGAGTTCAGGTAAATGTATAAATGGCTTTACCACCAGAGGAATGCGACAGGCATATATAAAACGATGGGATGACATGGACTTGCTTAGCGCACCAAAAAGAATGAACTGGCCTTTGCCCACCTCCTCCACCCTCCCTAACAGGTACCTGAGATTAGAAATATTTCTGGGTATCCTATAGCAAGTTGACTGAAATTTGGGTTGGTTGTTGAGGAGGTTTTTGGGTGCTATTTTTAAATTTTTTTCTGGTGCTGTTTCCCTTTTCTTAAATGAGGGCTTTTCTACTTGCTCCCCTTATGATTCTGCTCAACTACCTGTGCAGATTCAACCAACCACCTTGAGTGAAAAAAAGAACAGAAACCTGAGTCTGATGAAATAGAAGATCTTTCTCCTTCCAAAGTATGTTGCTTCCTCCATATCCAGCCAGCTTTACCCTTCCCTAGCCAGTTAGTGTGCAAGCGTATTTATGCTAAGCTGCTGCTTGTACCCATATAAAGTTCAGAACATCCTTCTGCTTCTCTGTCGTAAATAAGAAGTGATTTAGCACAGCTTTTGTTTTTGAGGCGGTTTTGCCAAGTGTTGCTCTGCCTTCCAGAGGGCAGGGTGGGCTTTCAGACTGGCTCAGTTATATGAGTTGTTTCTGAACCTGACACGATTTGAAAAAACAGCCCTTTGAGGCAGTACACCTTATTCCAGGGTGAGGTCTTTTACTCCATGAAGATAAATCCAGAGCCACACAACTGGATTTTTCCACTCACATGGTCACAGAGCTGAGCAGGACCTCCTTCTGTAACTTTATTAATTTGATGGCAAACACACTTATCAGAAGTCCTGCCCCTGTGTTTCCCAGTTGTGCCAGCTTGGATAAATTTGGAGGAGAATATCCTCTGAGGGAAGGCATTTTCCCTCCCCCACCAGGTTTAGGAAAAGAGAAATTTTCCTCGGAAGAAAGTGAAAGAGATAAAAACTATTTATTTAACAAACACACAGGAAAGTATAATAATGCTAAATAATAAAATCTCTAGCTGTGGAGAGAAACCTGGGAAGATTTCAGAGTCCCTCTCAGGTAGGTGTAGGTCCCTGTCTTCCTTCTCGGAGCTGGGTCGGTTTGGGCCCTCCTGGGGCCTCAGAAAAAAGTTCTTCCTGTGTGTTCTGGTGTTGTTGAAACAGTCCAGAAGAGAAGAAAGGGAAATAAAAACCCCAAATGTCCCAGGAAAAAAACTTCAACTCAGGACAAAAAAAGAGCCAAGCTGGCTGAAAAGCAAGAGTGCTTCCTCTGCTCTTGCTGCTGCTGCAGGACACCAGAGGAGTGTGTCTGTGTCCTTGAACAAGTGTTTTGGAAAGCTCACTCGGTTTTTTTTCTCTTCCCCCTCTCGAGCTCAGTTTAAGGACACAGAGAGGCACAAAACTTAATTTCTGGGCATGGAGCAGTGATGGGGATGCACATCATAAGGTCACCCCAGAACACCAATGAACAGTTCTGTAATACTTGCACCAGATGAAACCTCTTCTAGCAGTAGGAATAGATCTCTTCCTTCTAAAAGGGGGGGGCCTGGTGGCTACACTGACTATGTCACACAGAGCTAGCAGAGAACGGTGAGAGAGACTCTGCAGGCAAAACCAGGTGTTTAGCTCATCTCTATATAGGTATTTATCCAGTGATTTTTTTACTGCAGTGATTTATATTTTCATACTGGTGCTCTCTGAAATATGATCTAATTGGTAAAAGGTGTTTCACAGTCTTTTTTCTTCTAATCTCAGATGATTTTTCTACTCCAATGGCTTTCTACTGATGTCTTCTGCAAAACTATGAGTTTTGATTATGTTTTAAGATTTTTTTTCTTTCCCATATAGACTTGGAAAAAATATTTGAATTTTTTAAAGAAAATATTTTGAAAACCTTCTTTTGATTCAAGTGCTTTTTATGTTTGTTGTACTTATTTTATGAAATGCTCATAGGTAAGACTTTTTGTATGCTTTAACAAGGCTTGTTATAATTGCTGATAAAAATATGACATTATTGCTGCCAGCAGGCTGAGAAACCTCATTAGCAGAACCTGTGGGAAATGGAGCCTCAGATATGCATATATGTCAGTGTGCACATGCAAACAGTTTTTGGCTGGAAACCTAGAAATTTACAATATACTTTAGAGAATTAGGTCTTTTTCAAATTGCCTTGAAAATATCTGTGAAAGATTTGGAAAACTTTTAGATTAAAATATGGTGTGAGAGGCAAGAAATCTAGCTTAGTACCTTTCCTCTTAGTCTGAAAGGCATGGGAAATGTGTTTTTACAGTTATAGGATAACAATACTCTCCTTTTCATCCTTAATAGTCTCTGATGACAATATCAAAAATCAATTTCCTCTGGAGGACCAACTTGGGCAGTCCTGGGAATCAATGCTTTAAATGAGGGGGTGGGGGATGCAGTATGGTCCGCTAGTTTCTCAACTTTGCATTTTGAATGTCATCTGCACTGTTATTCTCCATTCCTAGAAAACAAAGAATAAGTTTTGAAAGAAGGGGTGATGCCTTTTATATGAATATAATACTGTAAAGTTAGAAATTATTTTAATAAGTGTTCAGCAGTCTCCTGGGATGTACATAGTTCCTACTATCATACAAAATATATTCTGTGGGCAGGATGGGCATTACATTCCTTTTTACGCATTTTTTTAGTTTAAAATGCAATCTACAGGTCAAGACAAACAAAGGCTAACAGAGTGCAGGGTGTCCTGTATCAGAACTGTGCTGTTTATGTTACAGATCTGTGTTACAGATGTTACCTTTAGCTTGTATAACACCTCTGCTCCTTTCTTTCTCATAAGAGGCATCTTTAAACCTGACAATACCATGTTGAGAATCACCAGGTGGAGTTATTGCACACATTTGAGACATTATTTTTCTGACTACATAGGCATTGTTAAAGACACGGTTTTCATTTTGTGCATTAATTCCTGACTGTAGGGTGCATCATAAATCATGGAGGATGTTATTTCCCGTTCTTATGCTCCCCCTTTAGAATCTTTTCTCTTAGTCCCCGGGAAGTAAACTGTTATATCTCGTCCTACTGCCCTAAGACAACTCCATGTTGTTTATCTTCTTTGTCTTAGGATTGTGTATACAAGGTAAGTAAACATTTTGTACGATGTATAAACCTGAACCGTGTGTGGGACAAGTTTGTAAAGGTGTGGAAATAATGCAAGTAAAGGATGAAGTAAGGGTGTTACTGTTGGGTAAGTCTGAGCCATTCCTGAGTGTGGAAAAGAAGTCAAAATGAATAGGGATCAGAGAAAGTTGCTGTTTAGATGCTTTAGGAGAGCAGAGTTGTGCAGGGATAAGGAGACAGAAGAAAAGGCATGATGGTTGTACACAATGCAGGTGAGACACACTGAGGGCCTTGGGGTGTAGGGCAGACAGGCAGGAACAAAACACATTTACAGGGAGAGTTCTGACCTGGTAAGGGCCCATTCTGATCACGGTGGCAGCAGGGCAGGGTGGGTGAGAATGACAGGTGTCTGTCACCATCAGGCTCCCTGCTGCAGGTTGCAGGAGCTGCATGCATCCCAGTCTAATGAAGGCTTATTGATTAATTTGGAATCTGCATGCATGGTTATAGCTATTCGGTCTTAATGTCAGTGAGATGATGTGAATACTTACTTTAAATGTTAAAATATTCTTTAGATTGTAATCATGTGTTTCCTTTGCCCTTTGGAGTCAATCCACTGAGATCTCTGACTCATAGACAGAGTGATCTTTCAAAGTCAAGTTGGCATTTGAACAGCACTTAATATCTGCCCCCAAAAATCTAGACTAAATATCCATTAAATGAAGGCACTCAACATTGCACTCTCAACTGGCGTAATGGCTACAAATACTTAAGTAATCATTTAAGAATTAGGGAGCAATTAAGAGGAATTAACTGATTGCTTTCTGAGGTATTGTGAGGTAATTAGGATGTCAGTCCACCTTGCAAATAAGGGCATAACAAATTAATGAACTCAAATCAAGAAGATCAAAGTATAAGTAACTTCCACTGAAGAGCTTATCACTTCATATGCTGACTCTAAAGCTCAGGTGTGCTTTGCTTTGCACCACACAGAATGCCCTATATCTCATTGAAATAAAATAGATGCCAATTTTTCCTGTAGCATACTGAGTTAGAGACATCCTGGATGTTGCTGTTTTTGAAATACAAGCTCATTACTTGAACCTTAAACTGTAGGACCTGAGAGGAAGTAATTCCATAGGGCACTTGCCCTGCTGGCTTGATGGACAGAAAAAAAAGGAGAATATGCCCTAAGAAACACTTGAGGACCTGATTCCCACTCTGCTCTTTTAACACTGCTGTTTGTGCATCTTTCTCCTCTTCCCTTTGTGCTTTTCTCAGATGATGTTTTATTGTCCTTCTGTTATTAAAATGATACTGCAAAAGATTACCTATTGTGAAGCTAGAGAAGAAATATTGCCACTGGCTTCTGTCATCTTTCTAGGAGTTAAGGTTATTGAAATAAAGATTAAGGGCAAGGGGAGAAGAGGGTAATGGTGTAGAGAAAACAGCTAACTGGAAAAGATGACAGCCCTCTGTCTAGGAGGGTGCTCTGAGAATCCAAGGGAGGTGCTAATCAAATAAGTGATTATTGTTCCTTTTGTAACATGAGTGTCTGTATATAATTAGGTGTGCAAGCTGGCAAATCTCTTAGAAGGGATGCCGTGGGATCTGAATCATCACTAATGATCTTTCACATTATTGGTATGAACACAGAGAATGTTAATATCCCTGCCTGTTTACCTTCCAATAGATGCACATTTTCTAGCTGCAGCCTGTAAATGTGGAAAGGAGAAGAAACTTCTGTTAATTCCACTGAAGAATTCACTGTGCTGATATAACTTCACTCGGAAAATCTTTGGTTTCTTGTTTGGATGTAGGAGTGCAGAATAGTGCAGTGTAGAATGCCTATGGTCTCCCTGCATTTTATTAGCGGTTTTTGCTACAATTATTTTTCACTTCTAAGGGAGAAAAAGATTGCTCTAAAGCCATCAGTTTAGTGAATCTACATTCATATATTCTGCTTTTTTTCTCTGAATTCCCTGGGAGTGAGAGGTGCTTTGCTAAAATGTGAAGAGAGACAAGTGATGTATGAAGAAATACAAATACAAATCTTTCCCAAAATATCATATTTATGAATTTGATTCTGTTTTATTGATAATAATATTATATCCAATAAGGACATTTCTCTGCCCTTTGTGTTGCCATGGTTTGCTATTTACAGCAGTGGTGTGCCTGTTCCATGCAGTGTCCAAAGGGGTGGATGTATTTGGGTTCTGTCACACTTGCTCAGACCCAAGTCCTCTAACATCCATCTTCTGGAACCAGCAGTGATGGGCATAATAACTTATAGAAGCTACAGTAATTTTCATCCTGACTGTTTCTTATATGTGCTTATTAAAAAACCCCATCAGTCCCTAGGTAAATAAGGACCAGGTTTAGCTTAGTTGTTTCAGATGTCTTGCTCCTAAGATGTGTTTCTTTCAACCACTAATGACTGGAAGTCTTAGAAACCTTTATGAATGTGTAATTACTCTAGGAAACTTTCCACTTTTGCCAACTGATATCCTGTGGCAGTGAGGTTTGAAGTCTTGTGGAAATTTTTTAACTTCCTTTCAGTCACCACAATCCTACCTGTCTTAGATTTGGAATTGTATTCTTCTTTTCTCATAATACAAGGTTTGAGGTGACTGATTATTCTTTCATGGTTTTTTTGATTACCCTTTGTCTTATACGCCTCTTTTCTAGAACAAATTTCCTCAACACTTAAAATCTCTGTTCATATAAGGGTGCTTTCCAGGCTGTTTTCTTTCCTTTCCAAATCCTTTCTAATGCTGTAGTGTCACTTGGGAATAGAGCAAATAGAGCAATGCAGATGTAATAGATGAGGGGATTCTATTTTTTATTCAATCATTACTCATTTAATACATCCAGCATACCAAGGCCAAGGAAGACTTGCCTAAAAGACAAGGTCAAAGTAATGAAATACCATAAAAAGAAACACCATTCATGAAATTTCAGTTTGGAAAAGGATCAGAAGTGGATTATCTGGAGTAGGAAAAGTTTGAGTATGGTGACACAAGCAGCTCCTGATACTCCTAGTCTATGTACTCCTAGGAGGCAGTCACCAACAGGTCTGTTCTTGTAAACTTTTCTACTTTTGAAGGACAAAAAATTAGTAAAATTTGGATTTCTGATTTGGGATTATGATTTCAATGGATATGACACATGCCAAAAAATTGCCTCTAACTTTGATCTCTAGATAGACTGTGGCTCTGCAGTGGCTTTCAAAGCTTGTAGGGTTCTGTGTTACCAGCTAGTGTGTGTCATGTATGAATGAGCAATAGTGGGAGTTTTGTACAATGAGCACGATTAATGATTTGTGAGGTCAGAATGATCTCAGAAAAATTTCATCTGTTGGCACCAACCTCACTATGAATTAGTGTCCTACCTGACCCAACTTACCTGATCTCAGGCATCAATATTAGCCCAGCCAAATGTTGCTATTGCTTTGCTGGGAACAAGAGGAAGTAATTTCCCACCACAACTTCTCATACCTCTGTATTTTCAGGTAGGCTTAAATTTCACGTTGAAGGTTGTGAGAAATACAGTGTTTTTCTGAGGCACTCTTTTCTACCTGGGACCCAATGACTTGTTCTAGGGGTCTGTGTGTGTAACAAACAAAGTTAAGCCTGTTGCCACTGAATTTAAATTAATGTAATAGTCTGCACAGAAGACGTAAATTAAAAAATGTTGAAAACTACTTCTGTCTAGTAAACAACTATTGGTGTGTTCCACACCTGGCTTTTGTAAGCACACAGAAGCTACTTCTAGTTTTCCTGAACAGTTCGAGAAGGCTTTCTTTTGTTGTCTTGTTGTAATTGCACAGTGAAACAACCTTGAGAAACTGAAGTGGAATATAAAAATATAATGAAGTGCCTTTATTTCTGTGCCGTACTCTCATATCTTAAAAAAGTAGGCAGACTCTCCTGAAAGAAAAGAAAAATATATCAGTAGATCATTAAACTCAAGGCCAAAAAGATTAATCAGTGAATTTGGGTTGCCACTAGGATGTTACCAGAGAGCAAAGAATGTCAGCCTTGAGTCTTGAATTGTATAGAAGAGAATCTTCCCATTTTTCAGAGGGTTGACAGGATAGTACAAAAGGCACTAACAGTGAAAACTCTATTTTAGACTTTCCTTCATTAGGAGGAAAAATATTTTGTTCTTCTGAGGAGGAAAGCTTGGTACTAAAACTAAAATAAACTAAACTAAATGTGAATGACCACAAATGGGGACGTCTTAGAGTAAAACCACATAAATAAAGGGAGCTGTTTGTGATATCGAGAAGTAGGTATATCAGTAATGTGTAAGAGCAATAAGATGGTTTTAGGAATCAGAATGCAATAAGATGAAAGAGAATCATTCTGCTCTCTTCTGCTAAGAAGGAAAATTATTCATCTGGTTACTCTAATATGAAGAAAGGTTGGCATTCCCTGTATACAGTGGGGTGGGAAGCAAAGCAGTTATAGGAGCACTCTGTAGAGTGGAGAGTTTCTCTGCAGCTCTTTCTATAACCTGTGTCTTCTCCACTTTTCCTGTAAAAGCCTCTTACAATGCAAGCTGAACCATCTTGGGCCAGCCAATGGCAACCAAAAACACACACTCTGAAGAGGGACTGCAGCTCACGACAGTAATCTCTGCCCTCATACTGGCAGGAATGTACTGCCCAGAATTACAGAGACGTTCAGTGGTCTCTGCCACAGTCTGTGCTATTTATGAGGCATTTGTCAATGAGAGCAGTGCAGAGTTTGTTCTGAGATGCCTGTGACTGATGTCATGTAAGCAATTATGTAGGTTTACATGCTCCAGTGGTCCAGCAGTTCAATGAATCCTCTGTTTACATAAGAAACTGCAGGGTCTGTCCTAAGAACAGTGAATTCCGATTTAGGATGTTCTGTGCATCAGCTTACACAACCTGATAGTCTCTAGACACGTGGTGAGATAGTGTCCCTCTGGACAAGGAAAATGATACACCATTCATTTGAGCCCCATTCTTACAACATGGATGTATCTGATTTGGGACCCTTGGCTCCATAAACTCAGTCCTGAATGACTGAAATTGGTCATAGTGGAGGGGGAATACACTAGCAGGAACTATAATGGCAACGAAAATGTGCTCAAGAGAAAGCTTAAACGTCTGCCTTCTAAATTAATGTTTTGTCACTAAATAAACAACAAATGCCAAACCAGCTGGACCCATTTAACAACACCCCTCCCCAGCTAGAATCAGTAAAGGCATATGGTTGACAGCCAGCCAAGCTAATTGTCTGTGGTTCTGTTCATATTCAGATTCTGGCACGTCCCGTTCATGTAGTGCTTGCCTCAAGCTATTTACCCCTGGGCCAAATTGCCCTTGAGCCATCTGATCAATCTGATTGATCTGGACTCTGTAGTGGACACAGGGTTCACGGGGTTGGAGATGTGTGATGCACCACTCACTGCATGATGTAGGTGGATATCTGCACTGTGCTCCAGTACTTTTACTCTCTGTTATCCAATCCCTTCATTGAGCAGCCCTGCTGGTGAGGATGGGGCTCTGGGGACAGCTGTTCTTGGATGCAGTGGAAATGGCCTGAGTGTGCAAACTGCATTGCAAAGACATTAGAAATTATGTGGCCTCCAAAAGCCACTGTCCAAAACCCTGATGGGGAGTGAGTAAATGCTCCCTGAAGATTTATTCCATTAGTTACTAGGTGAAGACAAAGCTGTCAACAATGATATCTCCTTCCCAATTAAGCTCACTATTACAGTTCATAAATCACAGCATGCCTTCCCTGTGGGGAAAGAAAACTTGCAGTTTCTGAAAATGCTCATAAACACAGTGTGTAGGAAATAGTTATGTTTTTTTAACCAAGCACATTTCATCATATTGCCTTAATATTGAATCATGACTAAGGCTATTAAAGAGACCAGGCACTTGTGTTACACTTTGAGGCCACGTGAAGGTCTGCTGAAACTTTTTCTCTCACAGCAGATTGCTGATCATTTTGATTAGTATTGTCTTCTAGCCCTTTCCCACCAAATCACAGTGACCAGGAGTACAGGAACATCTATTCCTTTGCTCCAATGCAGAATCAACTCCACTTGTGTCTGTCTTCATAAAGGCACCCAGTGACAGGGCTGCCTACACATTTTCCTGGGAACTGATTCCAGTAGTTTGCTACTACAATTCAGGAAGCTTCTGTTTCTGACCATGTCGATTCCTCCATGCTACAGTATGAGCTTATTTCTTCTTATCTTGGACTCTGTTAGACTTGGAATTCATCATAGAAGATTGGGCTTTTTTAGTGTTCGTTGCTTGATTTGTTTGTTTTTCATGTAAAAAAATTACATGAGAACTGTGGGACTGCTAATCTTTTATACACTGGTACATGACAGGATGGTTCAGTTTTAAGGTGAGAGGGAGCATCCCTGGACTGGGTGTGGGATGAATAGAATCCAGATTTGCTTTGCTGTGTTCCTGGAAAGGGAGGAGGACTCCCATGTTCATTAACAGGTGGTGATTGCTTCACAGACATCCAGTAGTAGAAAATAAGCAGCGTTTTTGTCTCTAGGAGTGATCTTCTAATGATGCCTGCTTCCCTTACAAGCTGTTTAAGCACAATTAAAAGAGTAGGACCTGTAGTGAACACTTGAAATCCTCCATAGGCACCACAAGAGGGATAAAGCACATTGGCATTACTGACAGGGACTTGATATATTAAATGAGTCAAAGAAGAATAAAGATATTCTTATTTGAAATACAAGTCTGTCTACAAATGACCCCACAATATTCATTAAAAGAAAGAATCTTCTATGAAGCTGTCATCATTCAGGGAATCAATGCTCAAAGATCAGAGCTGCCAGCCTCTAGAAATGCCCTGTAAAGAATTAAATTGGAGACTGTGAGGGTAGGATTTTATCTCCTGATCTATGTATGTGGTAAATTGTTTTGCTTAGGCACACAAGGCTTAAAAATCTAATTAAATGCTACAGTCATCAAAGACTTGGGACAGAGATGGGTGTTGACCCTTCTTTAAAATAAATGTTAAGACAGGGATTGTTCACTAGTGGGGATTTTCAAAGACAGTAAATCAACATCTTTGTATTCACCTCACAGTCAGGCGTTTTTCATGGAAGCAGATCTGAAATCTGATGTAAGGGCTGATATTGCTTTTCAGAAAGATGCTACACCTTTTGTGTATAAGTATTAGATTTATGACATATTCTATTGTTCTTCATTAAAAAATATTTTACTCTTTCAAAAATTAATTTTGAGCACTAGCTATGCAAATATGCCACATTTGAGAGGGCTGTGAGGAACAAGCTAATCTGGTTGAAGGCAGGAATGATAAATCTGATAATCTGATAAATTCTTCATGGCTAAATCTGTTGCCATGAAGAATTACGCTCTGATTAATGAATGTGGATCTATTCAGGATGTGTTTTGGGAATCATCAATATTTAAGTTTGAATGCACTAAACCAGTGCAGTCACATTTGAGGTGGACCTATATTAGGGAGATGTTGCTTGTTATGGTCACGTTTTCCTACTCTTCTCTTTGGTTACTGTTCTTTCCTCCTTTCAGTGATAGGCTCATGTACTGTTTTTTGCTAGCTCCAAACCATGCTGTTTGTAGCTTGGCTCCCTCCCTTCCAGTGTGTTGAGATGATGTTTTCCAGCAGGAGCCTGCCTGATAGCTCCAGGATTTTCTCTTGGCTGTTTCTCTTATTTCTTTTCTTCAAGTACTACGGCAGCATTTCCATATCCCAGACTGTTGGACCCTGCTGTGCTGGGCACTTTACATGCAAGCAGAGCAGGGAGGAAAGGAATCCTGCCTTGGGAATTTTAAATGAAATACAGAAGGAAAGCCTGACAAAGAATATAATGGCATAAATTTCCAACAATTGTACTTGGTACAACACTGGGACGGCATTTTGAAGAACAGTAGGGATGGTTTCCGAGAGTGTCAGTCGATTTGGAACTATCCTGGCTGATCATGATTTTGTTCTGGTTTCTTCATAAAGCTGGTGAAGTTCCAGGTTTCACTGCTTGTTTCCTAGCAGCCCTAATCCAGTTCTGTATCAATCCCAGTCGCTTCATGGGTTGCTGATAGCTACTAATTGTTGCAGTTGTTTGGGTCACTTAGGGATCTTAAAGGAGTTGTGTGCTCCTGGAGATGATTTAAAACCAACAAAGTAAAACATTAACCAAATTAAACTCAACAAAGATAAAAACAGTGATGGAGAGAGAGAGGCTGCTCAGCAGGGTATCTTGATTTGTATGTGTGTTATTAGAGTGTGCCTAATTACTTATGTCCTTAACTTTGTCCTTAACTTGAGAAAATTACAATAGCTACTAGAAGATTGCTAGCAACAAACAAAGTTCACGTTTCAGCCTGAGTCCCTGAAAATGTTGCTTTTGAAAGGAGCGTGAAGAAAAAGAACCCTAACATTTTTTAGGCAAAAAGGGTAAGAACAGTCTCTCTCTCCAGCTGTAAAGAATTAAGATAGATATATATATATATGTATGTATGTACTGCTCCTAAATAGTTCTGAGGAGAAGATACAAGAAATTTTAGCAGAAAGCAAGGCAATCTGCCATGGCTTATACAGCAAATCCCTGACTGGTGCTGCACTAAGGATATTGAAAGTATTTGCAAGTGTGAAAGTTGATTTTTTTAAAGTGATGTCCAATGCAGGTTGCTTATGAGGGTAAAAGTAACTTTTGGGGGGCAAAGTAAGATCACATAGTTGAGAGGATGGAGCAGAAGAGAGGGAACTAAGCCTTCCCAGTGAGGGGGTTATTTAGCAGTCTCCAGACACTTGCCTTTACTCTCAGCGGTCAGAAGATCATTCCTGTTCAAATTTTAATGAAAGAATAGTAGTTTGATGCTTTTCCTCATTCTGAGGCTGCAGATGAATGTGACTCTTGCTAATGAAAATACCTTAAGGTGCTGAAATGAGTTCTATCAAGTGTTGTTTTACGTCTGGTAATACTCACCAGAAGAGGATCTGAATTTCATTGCATTTTTAGAGGATTTGTTGATCAATTTGCTTTAACACTGCCTCCAGAATCTGATGATAGATCAGGTATGAATATGGGCAGGAGGATGCTGTGGCAGATGCAAGTAGAGATGACTATATTTGTAATTTTGAATCTGGTCTTTAGTGGCATTCATAAGCAATGACCTAAGCTTCTGAAAAGTCATCTGGGATAATATTAAGATTTTCTACTGTGGCCATAAGAAAATTTTTGGGGAGGAAGTAAATTTTTTGACATCTTTAACCCATTGAGTGAAAGGTTAAACTGAATAGATTTAATATGTGCCTTTGAGAAATAAAGCTTCTGTGTTTTGAAGGATAGAAAGTTTGTTGCTTTTTTGTTTTGTTTTGCAGAGGATCAATTTCTGCCTAGTTTCCAACATTAAAGGAAATTCAGTTGAGTGAATTTCAGTGAAATTCTGATCTCCTGAGAAGCAAAAAGGGAGCCTTAGGAACAGAGAAAACAAGCCAAGCACTTTGGATGTAGCCTTGAAAACAAAGTCAAAAACAAAGAATGAAAGAATGACATTATTTGTACTCAAGAAAGGTCACAGTCGGTAAAGCACTGAAGAATCCTGTATTTTAATACAAAAATGTGTAGTTTAAAGTGATGTTTGTCTTGAAACATTTTATAACTGGAGCAGCATGAAACACAGGTCTCTTCAAAAGGAAACTTGTAGATGACAGAAAAAAAAAATTGGTGTTTAAGCTCCCCAACATTGAAGCAGTTTCTCAGAGCATATTGCATGAAACCTTACCTTACCATGCCTACTGAGCATCAGTAATCCACACTCTGTGAGTACCTGGGGAGTTCCTCACATTTCTAGAAATAGGGGCTGAACAAGGAAAGAAGTTGTACATGGTCCAAGAAGAATGGGGAGAACCTCATAAAAACAATTTGAGTTTGAAGCCTGTCTGGCTTGGAGGAGGAGAAATGATGCTGAACCTGAAATGTATTTATAAAAACTCTTCAGAAAAAAAGCCCTCCAAAGTAAGAAATTAATTTCAAGCTTTCAGATTTGTAGTGAAAATTGGGGCATATTTCCCATAAATACCACAGACTACAAATATTCTGATCAGCTCTCAGTAGTTAAAAAAATAAGGTCCCATGATATATTTTTATTAGGCATTGAAGATGATGCCATATGTTAGGATCTATGTAATTTCTCCAAGATTTGCAATTACGGCATTTGATCAGGGATTTGGAGATGGACTCTTGTGGTCTATGTCTTCCTCAATTGCCTGAAGCAGTGTATAACTTCTGATGCAGAGCATGCCTGCTAAATGACTTGCCAGACTGTTAATTGCTCTTACTTATTGCCACAGGCTGATGGCTCTGTGCTATGTTGAGAAGATAAATATGTGGAACCTGTCTATTGCCTCACTCTTTCATCAGCCCAACGAAACTATAAAATGCAACCAATCTAAGGTATAAATGTGTTTTCTACCATGGAGGGACAAGGGATGTGAAATAAGGCAGAAACAAGTGGTGAAGGAATGCTTTAGGCCCAGTTTAGTGGCCCAAAGGGTCATGTGGGCTGGAAAACCAGACATTTCCTGGAAATGAGGAAAAGAGTGTTTCTCTATTCCTAGACTCTGCAGGATTGTGCTCTGGTCTGAGGTCTGTGCTTGAAAAAAGATGTAGGAATACAATGCACTATATAAACAAATTAATCTATGTGAATTTTGAATGCACCCCATCTTGAGGATTTCTGACTCCATCAATCAGCTTTCCCAACCTGCTTCCTCCAGGAGCTGGTGCACTCTGCAGCAGTGCTTTAACATGTTGCTGTTTGGCACAAGAAGGAAAAATCTTGGGTCAATTTTGCAAATGACTGACTTCTAAAAAACATCATGAAGTGTAGTTCATAGAAACAAAATAACAATGAAAAGTCAAACCCAGGACCAGAGAGAACAGAGTCTAGAGGCTCTGATGTGTCATCGATGCAAATGACTGGAAGATCCAAGGCTTAAGGAAATTAAAATGTCATGCTTCAGTTCAGTTGTAGTGCTCAACGGTATGTTTATTTCCCACTATTTATTCATACAATCTTTAATATGCTAGCAAATGTCAAGGTAAGTGTTATTCTTGTTCATTAAAACATTTTTTTGGATCAATGCTTTCATGATGTGCAAGGAGAAAACAATCTTCTCCATTATTTTATATTTTGACAGGCAAATTATCTTGCCTATACCTTCAAAGAGATCCAGTGATAACAGAAACATCTCTTTTACCATATATTCTAAATATTCATTAGAAGATATGAGCAGTCAGTGATTGCTCATGAGACAAACCCTTATTAGAGCAATAATTACAGTGGGAAATACAAAATACCCAAGCACTTCTTAGTTTACTTCGTCTGTCTTTCCAAAATGTTACACTCAGACCCTGAGAGCTCTGTGGCAGATCCTCTTGATTAATTTCATTTTCTTTATTAGTTGATTGATGACCAAATCCTTCATAAGATAAATCACTGCTTTGATATCTTCTTTCCAAGTTAAAAGGTCCACACCAAAGTAATTTATTTTTTCAGTTAGGTCTCAGTTGGGCAAGCAAACATTTTATTTTGGCAGAAAACACCAAACAAAGCACCCCAAGCTTCCCAGAAAATAATCAATTTTACTGGCTTTCACAAAGCTTTTGATGTCAATTAAAGTGCATAAAGATTTGCTTCATTTAGTAATCCTCATTAATAACCCTGATATCAAGTTTTTAAGGCTTCTGAAAGAAGTTTTCTTGAAGTAAACTATTTGTATGCAATTAATTGGGTCTTTTTGGATCATCCATCTAGTAGTCAACTGAGTCACCTATGAAATATTTATTTATATCTCACTATATATCACCATCACTTGGAAGAATTGTCAGAACAGTTCTGACAAAGCTTTTGATTGCATAATACCTACCAGTCATGAATGAAATATCCTTTTACAACAGTTTTGATTTGCCAAAGTCAAAGCAGTTACTGTAATAAAAAGTGAGTGAAGAGATGAGGTCTCTGACTCATTGCATGATTATTGGTTTTTTGGGGGAAAAAAAAGGAAGAAAAGTCTGTGATTGATTGACTCATAAATCAAATTTGGATAGATGTAAACATCGTAAATGCTGCACTACTTTTTTTTTTTTTTTCATTAAAAATCATGCCAGAAATGAGAGAAAAAGTAAATAAGAAAAGGGGGCTATTTTTAAATTAAATTGTGCTTAATATTTGAGGCCTTATCTAAATGCTACTAAATTTCATAGAATTTACTGATGGACCTCTGTGAGCTGCAGAGACACAGCCTGCCTCACCACTGTCTGCACCACAGGCTTCAGGAGAATGTCTCACATATTGTCACTCCTCTCTGGATGCAGTTGCCTCTGTGCAGGGTGCATCAAGGTTTATAAAAAAATATGATAGCAACATCTATTTTTAAGTCTCCTGGCAAGAGAACCATTTGGAGGAAAAGAAGTCTAAGGACAGCAATTTGAGTTCAGCTGTACTCTGGAAGCTAGAAACTTTGTTAAATAAATCACAAAGATTTTAAGTGGCCAAGCATCATGATCATCTCAAACTACTCCTCATTTCTTTAAGGTAGACTCCTCCTTTGCATTTTAATTAACTATTTACCATTACAACATCTATGTTCCACTCTCTTTAGTAAATCAGACGTTTCCCCCTCTAATTTACAACTGACTTCATCCTAATTTATAACTGATTTTATCTACAATATTCTATTTTTTCCCTTCTTTCCAGCTCTATCTCTAATTTACCTCTCTCTTCTCCAGATCAGGTGAGGTATCTCTTTCATTTCAGAGCTGGGGTTTTCAAAATTATTCCATGGATATGGATATTGAGCTCTATTGAGATATATTATCTATTCTGAGCAGGTGGTTGTGAAATTTGATCTCTGATCTATGAGTATTATTGCATTATAATATGGACAAAGCTTTTTTTAGATATATTGGATTTGTTGTGTATAATTCATTGTAAACCTCAGTTCAGATCTCAAAAGCTAATGAGTTGTCAGATTAAATATTGTACGTTATTGTTGAAGGATTAGATAACAAAGCACAGAACATCACTGCCATTGTCTAAGGCTGTGTTATGTCTTGAATACTGAACACACTTCTGGCCATCTCATCCCAAAGGATTTAACAGCATGAGTAAAAGTACAGAGAAGGGCAAAAAGGCAGATCAAAAAAAAACCCTGAATGGCTTACACAGACCAAATGCTGAGTAGAAAATAGAAAAGAATTTTAGAGTATGTGGTAGGAATCTATGAACTATAATAGGAAAAGTGTACACAGAATGTGTATTCACCATCTTGCAACACAATAACTAGGAACCACTGCAATCAAAAGGTAACCAGATTAAGCAAACAAAGATTAACTTTTCACCACGGAGACTGATTCAATTGTGGATTCATTGGTGCAACAGGTCTGGAGGACAAAGGAAAAAATGCATTTGAAAGCAGAGAAAAGAAACTCGTGGAACAAAACTCTTCAGAATGCATTTTCACTTGACTGTTGTGACACAGGTAAAGTTTGACTCCCAAAAGTTGTTTTGTCTCTGGTAGGGAAATATCTCCTGGAGTATCTGGAGTATTTTTTCCTTTTCCTCAGGAACAAAACAAAGGCAAATATGGGACTCAGTTAAGGTCAACAGCAAAGTTAATGAGGCTGCAGTGATAACAGAGACCAAAAGTAAAAATGTTTTTTCAAAGATGTCTTTATTGAGTTTTTAATGCAGATCAATCTTTCTGTAAAAAAAACCACAAACAAAACAAAACATACGACCACCAAAAAACTGACAAAAAACCCCACCAAGAAAAAACCAAGTTTTTTAAGCATCAGCTCACTTAATCTTAAAAATGAAATCCAAAACTGACTTATTTTAACATGACTTTGGCTGCGTACTCAGATCACCTAGCTTTTCCAGCATTTTTAGTACTGCAATCCATATTGATTTCTCTCTGGCTTTTATAAGGTCACTAAAAGTGAGTATCACAATATCATAGCCTCCATGCATAATTCAGCATTTGTTGACACAGAAGGCAGCTAAATAAAGGCAATTTTATTGTTTTTAGAAGGAATTCACAGAGACCTTATTTATAGAGTTGGTGGATAAAACTCCCACTCTATTTGTATAAGATTAAGAAAAAATAAAGGGAAGATTATTTTAAAACTGTTTATCTGCTTAAAATATTGCACTTGCACTATAGTTCTGCTGTTTCCCAAATCTTTCTTGGAGATGATTATAAATCTGTTAAAGTATTTTTCTGACTTGAGGAAATATCCTTCATATTCATCAGCCTAACAAAAAAAGAACAAAATTATCCATACTTTTTAATGGAGATTTGACTGATGAGTGGGATTCCTTCCTTAAATAGCTATTATAAATGACAAAATCCTGAAAAAAATCCCTTTCAAAACAAAGAAAGGAACAACCTGAGAACCTGTTCATTGACTGGAGCAATTCCTCCATGCTGTAAATCAAATAATGAAATGATTCTGCTCTAAACCCTTGAGTAATTTGATCCTCTTTCATCTGCATCTCTACTGCTAATTAAACTGTTTCAGTTGGACACTGAAGGCCTCTATTCCAGAAAATATCAGTCTCAAAATTGAATCTCCATATAAATAGCCTATTAAGGACCCCAAAAACCCTGAGCTGCCAGACTGCTCTGAGGAATTGCATGAAGCACGTGCTAATTACAGCAACCCAAACACATAAGTGCATTCTTACCCTTTGGTATCAAGGGTAAGTTTGGAGTCTTGGAACTGTAAATCTGTTTATACCCAGAGCAAAGCTCAGAATGCTAAAGTCTGTGGAAAAAAAAAAATAAAAGAAAGTCAATAAGGGTGTTAGAAAGAAATTTGAGCACTAGGATTGTGTCCACATGGTTTCTGAGTGTCTCCAGGGAAGGAGACTGCATCACCTCTCCAGGCAGCCTGTTCCAGGGTTTAGCCACTCACACAGTGAAGTGTCATTCCCTAAGAACTTCACCACTGTTTGCTAATAATAAACATACAATTTTACTTTCAATAGGAGCTGGGTTTATCTCGGTTTATGCCCAGGAGAACTGCTTATCTATGATTTCAGACTTTGAAATAAGAACAAATTCTGTCAAAGCTTATTTGAAAGCTGATATAACAACCCTGGAGTGTCCTGTTCCACCCAAAAGCCATGACACAAGTGTGTCATGTTTGAAAACAAACCAGTGGGAGATCACAAGTCAGAATTATAATTTAATAGGAAAATGAAAATAAATGTAATAGTACAAGAACACTGACAGAGTCAGGGTACAGCCTGACACTGTTAGCCAGGGTGGTGGAAGCAGTCTGGGTGAAGTGGTCCTGTTGAAGCAGTGATCCTGTAGAAAAGGGTCTGGTCTTCATCTGAACATCCAGTGGTAGCTCTTGTCCTCTGGGAATCCCATAGATAAGGGCTGCTCGTGCTGTTCCAAACCCCAAATTCTATCCAAGTGGGAGTTCTCAGCTCCTCCCCCTGGGCGGAGCATCTCACAATGGGATGATGTCATTGAATGAGTCACCTGGTGGGTCCTTGATTGGCCATTGAACAGCGATAGCGCCTGGAGGGAGCTTATCAGGGATGAGTCATGGTAAGAGATAACAATCACTGCCCCGCCCAGTTCAACAGCTGGTGAAGATGATAACAGAACGCTGCTATTGTTTACGTCTTACATTGGAACCTAGGACAGCAAGGATGAACAAAAATACACTTTACATGA
>VXAC01006719.1:0-13701 GCA_013399225.1 Rhipidura dahli
GTGGAGGAGGAGGATTGGGAATGGGTTTGGGACTGGGTTGGGATGAAGGGAATGGCCGAGGAGAGGATTCCACACTGGGAAGAGGGTGGAGGAGGAGGATTGGGAATGAGTGTGGGATTGGGTTGGGAAGAAGGGAACGGCCTCCATCTGCTCCCAGCTCCTCTCCCGGCACCACACTGGGAAAGGGATGGGAAATGAGGAATAAATGTTGGGAGTGTGGCCGTGGAAAAGCCGGAAAAGGGTGGAGGAAAAGGAGGATTAGGAATGGGGTGGAGGTGAGTTGGGAAGAAGGGAATGGCCTCCGTTTGCTCCCAAGCTCCTCTCCAGGTGTGGAATGGCCAATCCAAGCACGGATCACTAATGGGAGTGTTGGGAATGGGGGTGGGGCTGGGTTGGGAAGAAGGGAATGGCCGAGGAGAGGAGGATTCCAAAGCAAGAAGGTGGTGGAAGAGGAGGATTGGGAATGGGGGTGGTATTGGGTTGGGAAGAAGGGAATGGTCAGGGAGAGGTGGATTCAGCTCCACCTGCTTGGCTGGAAGATGGTGGAGGAGAAGGAAAACTGGAAATGGATGCGGAGTTGGGTTGGAAAGAAGGGAATGGCTGAGGAGAGAAGGATTCCACACTGGGAAGGTGGTGGAGGGGAGGGAAGACTGGGAATGGGTTTGGAATTGGGTTGGGAAGAAGGGAATGGCCTCCATCTGCTCCCAGCTCCTCTCCCAGTGTGGGATGGCCAATCCAAGCATGGATCACTAATGGGAGCGTTGGGAATGGGTGCGGAGTTGGGTTGGGAAGATGGGAACGGCCTCCGTCTGCTCCCAAGCTCCTCTCCCGGCACTGGGAATTCCCCCCGGGACCGGCGATCCAGCCACGGATCACCGGCGGGAAGGGTTTGGAAGCGGCACCTCGGGAAGTTCTGCTGGACCAATCCAGGTCCGGCAGAATTCCCAACGATCCCTGTCCAGCTGCTTCGGAGCTGGCGGCCCCCAAGGGGCAATTCCACAAATCCCGGCTGCTCCTCTGTTTCCGGGTCCCTGCTCTCCACATCTCTGGGAATGTGCCAAGGGAAAAATGGGAAAATACAACCCTTGGAATAAATCCCCAACCACTCCCTGCTCCGACTTCCCTCCTGATCCTTGGAAATGCTGGATTGAAGTGACCTCCGGAATCTGCCTGGAAGTGCAAATCCAACTCCAGAGAGGAGCGGAATCCCCAGCCCGGAGGGATTTCCAGTGGAATTTCGGGACAGGGATCAGCGGTGACCTTGGAAATGCTGGGAATAGTTGGACTCAGTGGGATCCAAGGACTTTTCCAGCCGAAACGATTCCGTGATCCGTAAAAACTGATCGGGATATTCCGGAAGGGGAAGAGCTTCTGACGTGGGGTCCCAGCATTCCAAACTTCCGGGAAAAACTGGATTTTCCAGGATTTTCTTTAATGAGCCCATTCCCATCCTGAAGTTCAACATCCCAAAAATTTATCCGACGTGTGGGAAAAAAATCCAGTGGGAAACCCGGAATTGGCTGCATCCAGCCCATTCCTGGCCTCAAAACTTTGGGAAAAACATGGATTGCTCCAACTCCGAGCTGGAACAGGGGACAGGGAATTCCGACCCCTCTGGATTCGGGATATTCCCAGAGGAGCCCTTCCAAGGCCACCAATCCCATGGCACTTCCAGAGGAGAATCCCGAGGCTGCTCCGAGGCCACCGCGGGAAGGAGAATCCCGGGATTGAGAAGGAGAATCCCAGGACCGGGATGGAGAATCCCAGGATCGGGAAGGAGAATCCCAGGATCGGGAAGGAGAATCCCAGGATTGGGAAGGAGAATCCCAGGCCGTGCTCGGAATATTTTGCTGAGGAATTTTTGAGGTCCAAAGTCCGAGGATTTCAGGCTCCGGGAACTCTTCCCGTTGCCATGGCAACGCTGGGAATCCGTTCTCCTGGCAGTTCCAGCCTCCGGCGTGGGAATTCCTCCCGGCAGCGCCCACATCCGGGTTATCCCAATGGGAAAACTGGACAAAACTACGGAATTCCAGAGCCAAAGGGGTTGGAAAAGCTCTCTGAGGCCGCCATTCCCAAGCATCCGTGGCCAATAGGGGTCCCCCAGGCCGCAGCTCCAGGGGCTGTTCCGATGTTGGCTCCATCGCTCCCTGCGGAAAATCCCTGGAAAAACAATCCAGGAAGCCAAAGTGCTGCCCGAAGAACTTTTCCAGAGGGAATGGCCCCAGGCTGGGGGGGAATGACTCAGGTTGGATGTCAGCTGGAATTTTTTCCGTGGGAATTGGGAAGGGGAGGTTTGGAATCGCCATCCCTGGAGTCCTCATCCCAAGGAATTCCTGGAATTCCACTCAGGGCTCCGGGCTGGGGACGAGGTGGGCGCAGCTCGGAATCGGTGACCTCAGGAGGCTTTTCCAACCTCGGGAATTCTGGGATTCGGGATTCCAGACTGGATGGATGAGCGCAGCGATGGTGAGGAAGCACCGAGTCAGAATTCCGGGAGCCAGAATCCGGACATTCCCTGACTCCTGCCGGATTCCCAGTTCTTGGGAATATTTCCTTATCCCACCCTCTGGAATCCGCTGTTCCCAGTGGGAAAAGGGAGGGAAAGGGAGAGATGAGGATGAGGAGGATGAAGAAGCTCCAAATCCAAACTCCGGGAGCCGGAACTGGGAAATTTCCAGGCCACTTCCCAACATCCATTTCTCAGGAAAAATTCCTGATCCTTCCCTTTGGAATCCACAATTCCCAGTGGGAAAAGGAGGGATGAGAATGAGGATGAAGAAGAACCACTGGCTGTGAATTCCAGGATCCAGATCCAGGCCATTCCCAGACCAATTCCTTGGAATTTTTCCTCATCCCAATCCCCCCCTCTCCACCAAATCCACAATTCCCAGCAGGAAAATCCAGGAAGGGACAACAACAAAGGAATAAAACAGGAAGCAATTCCCAGAAGGACCTTTGGATGCTCCTTCCCACACCTTTTCCCGGATTTTATTCCCAGTCTGTTTCACGAGTTTTTCCCAGCAAAACGAATCCCTTCCGTTTCCATGACAGCAGCGCTCGGAGCAGCCGCTTCCCGGTTTTCCGAAGGGAAACGCTGATCCCTGTTTTCCAAAGGGAAACGCCAGGGTCTGGATGCTCCAGGAGGGGAGCGACTCAGACTTCCCAAGGAATTCCCAGCTGGGAGATGCTCCAGAGGATCCCAAAAATCCCTGCCAGGCGATCGGCGCTCCGAGGTTTGTTTGGATTCGCCGCTTCCGTGAGGAATATCCATGGAAAAGCACGAGGAGTGCAAACGGCCTCTCGGATCCAGGCTACGATCCCAATGGAATCACGGAAAAATATCCAAGGGAAGCGGGGAAGGAACCGGGAATGGCCCCAGGCGGAAAAGGGAAAAGGCATTTCCCGAAGCGGAAAATTCCTGCGGCGAATTCCCGCTTCCCAAACCGGACAGGGCACCTGGAATGGCCCCAAGCGGAAAAGGGGAAAAGCGTTTCCCAAAGTCGGGAATTCCCACGGAATCTCCAAAACTGGAGAATTCCCACAGCACTTCCCAAACCAGAGGTTTCACGTGGAATGGCCCAGAGTGGAACAGGAAAAAAGCGTTTCCCAACCTGGAGAATTCCCACATTTCCCAGCCTGGAGAATTCCCACGGCATGTCCCAAAATGGAAAATTCCCATGGAATCTCCCAGCCAGGAGAATTCCCAGGGTGTTTTCCAGCCTGGAGAATTCCCAAGGATCTCCCCACACCTGGAATCGCACCCATCTCGGGATCCCTTTGGAATGAGGATTCCTCATTCCTAGAAGAGGAGATCCGGGAATTTCCCCAAGGAATTCCGGAACCGGGAATGTCTCCCACCCCTCCCGGAGCGAGGGCCCCCCCAGCCCCTGGAATTGGGATGTGCCAAAAACCGGGAATGTGCTGACAAATCCTCGGGATCCAACTTCCCAAATCTGAGGAACCTCAGCCCGCAGATCCGTCGGCCATGGGAATAAGGAAGGAAAACCTTGGAAAAGCAAAATTCCTGGGATCCGGGAACACTTCCTGCTGGTAAGAAGAGCTCTGGAATCCCAGGATTCCCGGCTCCCTCTCCGGTGCTGGCGGCTGGGTTGGGAAAAGGAGCACTCGGATTCTGGGATGGAAATCCATGGATGGGAATCCAAAGGATTTCTGGAACAGCTCCTGGATTTTTTCCACTGGGAGCGAGTTCAGTTCTCCCCCTCTGGATTTGCTCCTCATTCCGCAGATTCCCAGGGAATCTGTGGCTGCCTCTGGATCCTGGGAAGTGTCCAAGGACATCGGATGGGCCTTGGAGCGCCTTGGGAAGTGTCCCTGCCCTTGGAATGGGATTGAGGTCTTTCCCAATCCAAACCATTCCAGGATTCTGGAGCCGGGCTGGGAGAGCTGGGAATGCTCCCCTGGAGAAGGGAAGGATCCAGGCAGAGCTTCCAGCACATTCCAGGGCCTGAAGGGGCTCCAGGAGAGCTGCAGAGGGACTGGGGACAAGGCCTGGAGGGACAGGAGCCAGGGAATGGCTTCCCAGTGCCAGAGGGCAGGGCTGGATGGGATCTTGGGAAGGAATTCCCGGCTGGGCTGGAATTCCCAGAGCAGCTGTGGCTGCCCCTGGATCCCTGGAAGTGCCCAAGAACTCTTGGATCAAAGTGGGATCACGGAAGGGGTTGGGATAATTGGATCTAAGGATCCCTTCCAACACAATCCCACAAATTTTGGGATCACGGGAAGCGGGAACGCGACCCTCTGGATCCCAATGGAAACACGGATGAGCCTGGAATCCCCCCGGGAAGCTTCCAACCTCCTCCCTCCCTCCGATCCGGGATCACCAATTCCCACCTCAACCCAGCCCAGCTTCCCACCGGCAATTCCGCAGGGAGAGATCCCACCAAATCCTTCAGCATTCCCATAAAACCCCGGGAAAAAAGGGACCCAGGCAGGAGCTGTTCCCTGCTTCGCCGATTCCTCGGCTCCTCCCAAACTTCCCAACTCATTTTCCAAACCCCGGGAAGCTCCATCTGGACCCGCTGCTTGGATTGGAATTAGTTTGGAATTCTTCCCTGACCTATTTTTTTTTTTCCCTCCGGAGCCGGAGCTGATCCCTGGACATTCCGTTGCTCCTGACAACTTTTCCTGCCTTTTTTTGGGGGGGGATTTTTTTTAATTCCAAGGAAAATCCCGGAGCTGCTCCGTGCCGGGAATTCCTGGAGGTCATTCATTCCCAACCCCCTTTCCCAGAAAACTTTTCCCTTGGATTTCATTCCACGACTTTGCCAAGGGATTTTCTGGCTCTTCCCAAAGCCCTTCCCGACTTTTCCGGCCCACCCCAAATTCCCAGCGGCTGGCTCTGGATTTTGGGAATGGGGAGCTGGGGAAAAAAAAAATGGGATCAAGGATATTTGGGATTGAGCCAAACTCAATTCCTGCCGCAAATTCCGTAAGAACTGATCCCTGTTTTCCCTGTTCTCATGGAATTTCAGGAATTTGGGTGGGAAAGGACCTTAAATCCCATCCAGCCCTACCCCATTCCAAGGGCAGGGACACTTCCCACTATCCCAAGCTGCTCCAACTTTTCCTTGGACACTTCCAGGGATCCAGAGGCAGCCACAGCTTCTCTGGGAATTTTCCGTGCAAATCCCTCACATCCAATAATTTTTCCCTGAATTCTTCCTCCAGCTGCTGATCCGTTGGCTCCGCTCCTTTGGGGAGGGAAAAACGCTGGGAATTCCCAATGCTCCCTCCATTGGCAGCTCCGGATCCATAAATTCCTTGGAATAATCCAAGGAATTGCCACGAGTGTGGATTTTATTCCTGATCTAAACCGACTTTTCCTTGGAATTTCCCACACGGGGACATCGACGCTGGGAAAGGACGGAAAAAGCGACCCAAGGGATCAAAATTCCCAAAATATTCCCTGAAAAAGCGAATCCAACGGGAACAGCTCCGGCTTTTCTCCTTTCCACAGAGGATTTTCCCTCCTTGCCCCAAACCCTGGAATTTTGGGAATGAAGCGGCCTCAGGGATGCAAAAAGAAAGGAAAAACCAAGGATTTTCCAGCAGAGCAATTCCGGGATAATTCCAGAGCTTGGGAACACCAGCCAGGCTGGAAAAGCCGCCTGAATCCCAACAATCCCACGGGAATCTTGACACTTCCAAGATCCAAACCGGCCGCAGATTCCGTGGAGATGCAGCACCGGGAAAAATCCACAAATTCCCTCCCCCCACCCCATCCCCACTTCCCAATCCAACCCTGGGATCCCCTGGGAAAGGGGAAAAGCGGGAAAAGCGGGAAAAATCCAACTCACCGACGTCGGACTCTTTGTGGGTTTTGATGATTTCCGCCAGCTCGAAATTCCCTGCGATGATGGCCACCTGGAAAAGAGCCGGAAAAGCGGGATGAGCGGCTCCGAGCGGCTCCGGAGCTTCCATATGGATGGCAACAGCTGCTTCCCAATGGGGGAGAGCCAAGGATTCCTTCTGCCTCGGCTGTTCCGGGAATTCCGAGGGTCCAGCGCCTTCCCGGCTCCGTCTGCCGGGGGTTTGAGAGCAATTCCGGAGCAGCATCCGGATTCCAGCCGGGAATTCATCCCGGATCCTGGAATGCTCCCGGCGGGCTGGGTTGGGATCCTGCTTGCAATCCTGGAATTCTGAAGAATTCCAGCTGGGTTTGGTCACGGAACAGTCCCCAAGCTCCGCATCCGTGGGGTTTGGGGATTTTTCCAGGGATTGGGAATGGCCAGGGCAGCCTGGTCCTGATGGAAGGGGATTCCCAGCAGCCAAGCTCCCAAATTCCCAAAATTCCCAAATCTTCGGGTCCTGAAATTCCCAAATTCTGAGGCCCTCAATTCTCCGAGCCCCCAAATCCCAAAATTCCCCAAATCTCCCAAATCCCCAAATTCCCCAATCCCCAAATCTCCAGGTCCACAACTCCCAAAATTCCCAAATCCCCGGGTCCCAAATTCCCAAATCCTCAAATTCCCGAATTCCCAGATCCCTCAGGACTGACTCATTCCCGGCCAAGAAGCCACTTCCACTCGGACACCCCCAGGACAATCCTGGAATTCCAGCCCAACATCCCGGAGCTTCCCTCAGCAGGAAAGAGAATCCAAGGGAAGAAATCCTTGGAAAACCCAAAAGAAAAAAAATTCCCTGGAGAATCCAAAGGAAAAAAAATTCCTTTGGAGAAACCCAAAGGAACAAATCCTTGGAAAATCTAAAGGAAAAAATTCCTTGGAGAATCCAAGGGACAAAAATTATTGGAGAATCCAAAGGAACAAATTCCTTGGAGAATCCAAAGGAGCTGCTCGGGGACGTTTGGAGTCACCATCCAAGGAATTCCTGGAATTCCACTCAGGGCTCTGGGCCGGGATCGGGCTTAGCTTGGGCTCGGTGCCCTTGGAATTCTTTCCCAGCCTTGACAATTCCCGGGATTTTGTGAGGTCCGGTTAACGCAGGAAAAGCAAAGAAACCAAACTTTTCCCAGATTTCTTCCAGAACTGGGGAAAAAATTCCAAACTCGGCCATTTCCAGCTTTTCCCAGCATTTTTCCAGCCTTTTCCAGCCTTTCCCAGATTCCCACATCTCCTCAGGAATGGGAAGCAGCTGGATCGGGATGATCCGGAATGAAAACCAGCAGGAAAAGCCAGGCCCAGCTTGGGATCCTCCCCCCCTTTTCCCACGGGAATCGGGGTTATCCAGGTGTTCCAAGCTTCCGAGAGCCACACGGTGCTCATTTGCATCTCATTTGCATCTCATTTACATATCCATGACTTGTGACCAGGGATAAATTTATCCCGGTGACTCAAAGCCTCCGGCTCCCTCCATTCCCAGCTGGAATTTTTCCACTCTCCTCAATGCTTCCCTCCCTTTTTCCCCACTTTTCCAAGCCCGAAATTCCCTGTTCCACCCGGCCCGAGCCGGAGCTGGGAGCGATTCCCGGGATTGCTGGGGAAAAGTGGGAAAAGCAGGCCAGAAATGGAGGGAAAGCTTTGGACAATCCAGGGTTTCCTCCCTTTTTCCTGGAATTTTTTCCTCCATGGAGAGGGCTGGGAAAACTGCAGGAATCCGGGAATGTTTGGGATGAGCCAACACCAGGATCCCACTGGAACAGGAGTCGGGGAAGGAGGAAATCCGGGATTTCTCCATCCCAGGATTCGGCTCCATTCCCAAGTCACTGCTCCCATCCATAAAAAAAAACCTTGGGATCAACAGGAAAGAAAATTGCGATGGATTTGTGCTGGTTTGGGATTTTTCTCCACATGAATCCCAAGGAATTCTGGATTTTCCAACGGGATTTAAAATTCCTGGAGCTGCGGCAGCATTTGGACGGATTCTCCCGTTTTTAATGGTTGGAAAACCCAGGAAATTCCCAAAAAAGAACAAGGAATTCCACGGTCTGGAGGAGCTGTGGCTGCTCCATCCCTGGAATTGCGCAAGGTTGGAAAAATCCGGGATAATGGGAGGTGTCCGTGGAATTTGAGGTCTTTCTGCTCCTTTCCCAAGGATTCTGCTCCTTTCCCAAGGATTGTCCTCCATCCCGACCATTCCCATCCCAAAATCCATCAATCACTTCTCCTTCCCACCTCCACATCCCACATTCCCGCATTCCCATCCTTTCCCAGAAATTCCAGACACTTTTTCCTCCCTCCTGCTCCACTGCCAAATGCTCATCCCAAATCCTTTCCCAGCGGGATAAATCCCACCTGGAAAAATCCCTGGATCCGTGGCAGAGCTGCTGTGGAAATAATGGGAATCTCCGCGAGATTCCCAGGAATTCTCCTCACCTGGAACGCCGTCTGGCTGTTGTAATTCCGGATTTCCTTGCTGGCGCCTCGGAAGAGCAGAACTCGGGCACAGCTTTCCTGGGAAGGGAGGAAAAAAAACCGGGAAAATGGGAATGGAAGTGGGATTGGGGGGTAATGGATCCAACCACGCTCCAGGGAATCCTTCGGGAAGAGGGAGGATGAGCGTTCCCCAAGGATTGGGAATTCCCAGCCCTAAATGGAGTCAGGTATGGAATGGTGGAATTCCAGGCTGGATTGGGTTGGGAGGGATTTTTTGGGATCATCCAGATCCAACTTTTCCAAGGATCTGGCCCCTCCTTTTCCAAGGATTCTGCTCCTTCTCAAAAGATTCTGCCCCTTTTCCAAGGATTTTCCTCTTTTTCCTGGGATTTTCCTCTTTTTCCCAGGATTTTCCTCTTTTCCAAACATTCTGCCCCTTCCCTGAGAATTGTCCTCCTTTTCCCAGGGTTCTGCTCCTTTTCCAAGGATTTCGGGGCCCATTCCCAGCTCCTGCTGTTCCCTAAAAACCTTTGGCTTGTTTGGACTTTTCATTCCAGGATTTCAGAAGCTCCTGGACCCTCCAATCCCACTCTTCCGCCCATTCCAAAGGGTAGGAATGTGATCCCGGATTCCTGGACGTGCAGGACAATCCCACCATGATCCCAATCCAATTCCCACTTCCAGAAAATCATGGATCCGTTTTAAAAGCTTCAAAATCTGGGAATTCCCTCCCTGATCCCATAAAAACCCCTCCAGACGATGGATAAAAATCTCTGGGAAGGAGGAAAAGCTACGGGAGAAATCCTCAGATCCCGGGAGAGACCCAAGAATTCCCAGCTGGGTTGGGAACCACCAGGAAAATGGGAAAGGAATGGTGCCTGCTCCAAAATTCTGGGATTCTGGGAAGAATTGAAGGATATTTGGGAGAAGAATGGGATTCCGGGCCTTGTGGTTTTCTGGAAGCCACAGAATGTGGAATTCCAATGGAATGGGAGCAAATTGGGAATCTCCACCCAGCCAGCCCCTCCTTCCCAAGAAATTCCAGGGAGCGGGAAGGGGAAATAGGAGGGGAAATTCCAGAAAAGTTTGGGAAGTGAAGCAGCAAAATAGTTTGGGAATGGGAGGGATTAATCCGTGGGAATAGGAGGGAAAAAACCTTGGGAACCAAAGGGATTAATCCATGGGAATGGGAGGGATAATCCATGGGAATGGAAGGGATTAATCCATGGGAATAGGAGGGATGAACTTTGGGAATGGGAGGGATAAAACCTTGGGAATGGAAGGGATTAATCCATGGGAACGGGAGGGATAATCCATGGGAATGGAAGGAATTTAATCATGGAATGTTCTCTCGGGAAATCCCAGATCCAGCCGGGACCAGGAACAGGAACAACCTCACCCCAGGAGGAGTGGGATCCACACGGAAAAACCCTTGGGATCTGGGGAATGTGGGAAACCAGGCTGGGCCTCCAAGGGGGAGCAGCCTCATTCCAGGGGGAGGAGTGGATTCCATATGGAAAAGCCCTCGGGATTCGGGAATGCGTGAGAGCTCTGGCTGTCCCAGAAAAAACCTTTCGGGAATGGGATGGATCAACCCATGGAATGTTCCCGTGGGAAATCCAAAGCCGGGCTGAGGCTTCAAGGAGGAACGGCCTCATCCAAGGACAGGGATGGGCTCCACCCTCTGGATTCGGGAATTTGGGAATCCAGGAATGACCCAGGTTGGCAGCACCTCCCTGTGGAGTCCCTGTTCCCAAATCCCAGAGATTCCAACGTGGGAGCCAATCCCAGGAACTCTGAGGAGAAGCCAAGGACAAGGACCTCATCCAAGGACAGGGATGGACTCCATCCTCTGGATTTGGGAATTAGGAAATCCGGGAGTGTCCCAGGCTGGTGCCACCCACCCCGTGATGTTCCCTGCCCCCAAATCCGCAGCTGTGGATCCCAAACCCAGGAACTCTGAGGAGAAACCAAGGACAGGGATGGACACCACCCTCTGGATTTGGGAATGCTGAGATCCGTGAGCATCCCAGGCTCCCCGTGGTGTCCCATTCCCATTCCCGTTCCCACCTGGTTGTAGAGGGCGCAGATGTGCAGGGCGCTGTTTCCCGAGGCGTTCTGCGCCGCCATGTCGGCTCCGTAGAACAGGAGGTGCTCCAGGTGCTGCACGTGGCCGTAGCGGCAGGCCTGGGAAAACAGGGAAAAGCGGGAATCAGGGAACAGCGGGAATCGGAGAGGAACGCCAGAAATGCTCCTCCGGATCCAGCCGGGCTGGCGAAGTCGGACGCGGAAGGTGGGAATTTCCGTGGGGATGGATGCGGCTCCTCCCGGCTCCGCGGGATAAATCAGCTTGGGATTGACGGGAAAAGTTTGGATCATCCTGGATCCGGAGGTTCCTCCAGGCTCGGGGTGAACTCAGGACCCCAAATCTCTGGAAAACTGGGAAGTTTGGTCCATCCCGGGATTCAAGGATCAGCCAAGGAGGTGGAGGCAGCAGGAAGAGCCGGATCCAGGAATTGGGATTGCGTATCCCAAGATTTTTTTTATCCCTCTCTTGGAGTGGGGGGGGTGTTGTGGGAAATATTCCAATGGGATCCCATCCCTCCTTCTCCCAAAGGATCTGGAAAAGCCTGGGGTCCTGACCCCCAAACCAAGTGTTTCTCCAAATCCCCTTGGAGAAAGGGGATTCGGTGTGGAAAACAGGGATAGGCACAATTGGGATCCAGATCCGGGATCCCAAAGTGTTCTCCTTGGAACCAGCCATCCTTTGGGAAGATCCCAACCACTGGGAGAAGCTGGAAAATCTGGGATGGAGCCAGAGCTGGCACAGCCCAGCCCTCAATCCCAGGAATGGGATAAGCCCATCCATGGAAAGCATTCCCAGAATCCAGCCCTAAACCTCAGGCATGGAATGACCCCATCCAGGAGTGCCGGGAGAACATTCCCAGAATCCAGCCCTCAGCACCGGGAATGGAACTGCCCCACCCATGGACACCGGGACAACATTCCCATGGCTGGATTCCATTCCTTTGGATCCCGTCCCACCTGGTGGATCTCCATCCATGGACACTGGGACAGCATTCCCAGAATCCAACCCTCATCCCCAGGGATAGAACCACCCCATCCATGGGCACCAGGACAACATTCCCGTGGCCGGATCCCATCCCTGCGGATCCCATCCCTGCGGATCCCATCCCTGTGGATCCCATCCCTGCGGATCCTGTCCCACCCAGTGGATCTCCATTCAATCCATGGGCACCAGGAGAACATTCCCAGAGTCCCTGGAGATGGAAACACCCCATTCATGGGCACCGGGACAGCATTCCCGTGGCTGGATCCCATCCCTGCGGATCCCATCCCTGAGGATCCCATCCCACCTGGTGGATCTCCTGCCAGCCCCATCCACGGGCACCAGCACAGCATTCCCATGGCTGGATCCCATCCCTTTGGATCCCATCCCTTTGGATTCCATCCCTTTAGATCCCATCCCTTTAGATCCCATCCCTTTGGATCCCATTCCTGTGGATCCCATCCCTGTGGATCCCATCCCTTTGGATCCCATCCCACCCAGTGGATCTCCATCCAATCCATGGGCACCAGGAGAACATTCCCAGAGTCCCTGGAGATGGAAACACCCCATTCATGGGCACCGGGACAGCATTCCCGTGGCTGGATCCCATCCCTGCGGATCCCATCCCTGAGGATCCCATCCCACCTGGTGGATCTCCTGCCAGCCCCATCCACGGGCACCAGCACAGCATTCCCATGGCTGGATCCCATCCCTTTGGATCCCATCCCTTTGGATTCCATCCCTTTAGATCCCATCCCTTTAGATCCCATCCCTTTGGATCCCATTCCTGTGGATCCCATCCCTGTGGATCCCATCCCTTTGGATCCCATCCCACCCAGTGGATCTCCATCCAATCCATGGGCACCAGGAGAACATTCCCAGAGTCGCCGGGGATGGAACCACCCCCTCCACGGGTACCAGCACAGCATTCCCATGGATAGATCCCATCCCTTTGGATCCCATCCCTTTAGATCCCATCCCTTTGGATCCCATCCCTTTGGATCCCATCCCCGTGGCTCCCATTCCCACCTGGTGGATCTCCTGACAGCCCCATCCACGGGCACTGGGACAACATTCCCAGAGTCCAACCCTCATCCCTGGGGATGGAACCACCCCATCCATGGGCACTGGGACAACATTCCTATGGCTAGATCCCATTCCTTCGGATCCCATCCCTTCGGATCCCATCCCTGTGGATCCCATCCCTGTCGATCCCATCCCTGCGGATCCCGTCCCACCCGGTGGATCTCCATCCAATCCATGGGCACCAGGAGAACATTCCCAGAGTCCCTGGAGATGGAAACACCCCAGTCATGGGCACCAGCACAGCATTCCCATGGCCAAATCCCATCCCTTTGGATCCCATCCCTGCGGATCCCATCCCTGCAGCTCTCATCCCTTGGGATCCCATTCCCACCTGCTGGATCTCCTGCCAGCCCCATCCATGGACAGATTCCAACCCTCATCCCCGGGTATGGAACCACCCCATCCATGGGTACCGGGACAACATTCCTTTGGCTGGATCCCATCCCCGCGGACCCCATCCCCGCGGCTCCCATTCCCACCTGGTGGATCTCCTGCCAGCCGTTCTCATCCACGCAGCCCAGGCGGGCGCAGTCGTGCAGCAGCAGCTCGCAGCAATAGGGGTCCCCCCCCACCATGGCGCTGTGGTAGAGCGGGGTCAGCCCCCGGCTGTCCTTGTAATCCGGGGATGCTCCCAGATCCAGCAGCGTCTGCCGGGGAAGCGGCGCGGAGATTCCCGTGGGAATGTGCGGGATGAGGAGGTCGCCCCGTGGGGTGCTCCCGATCTGGGGAATGGGTGGGGGAGGGGGGGGG
>VXAC01006720.1:9688-178916 GCA_013399225.1 Rhipidura dahli
TTATTATTATTATTATTATTATTGACTCAGTTTGAGACAAATTAGGAGGAAATGTCTGAAATGAACTTATCCTCTAATAGAAGGCAGGTTTCAGCAGCCCTTCCCTCACCAGGTTTGAAAAGTAATTTCTTCGAGGAAAGTGAAAAAAAAGCTGTTTATTGAACAAGCAGGGTGCACACAGGCACGAGAGAATGAATAACGTACAATAATAAAACCTCTTGCTGTGGAGAAAACCTGGTAGATTCAGAGTCCTTCCTGTGGGTGTGGCTCTGCTCTGTCTGGAGCTGGGGTGCAGCATGGGCCCCTCCAGGCGGCTGTGTGGGGCCTCCCAGTGATGGTGTTCCGACCAGGAGCAAAGCTGAAACTGTTCCAGGAGAAGAAGAAGAAGCTATAGTCCCAGGAAAAATTCTTGCCTCAGCTAAATGAATGAGAAGCTAGCTAAAGAGCAAAGGAATGCAACTCTCTTCCCTGCTGCAGAGCCAAGAGCTGGGGCGAGAACAAGCGAGTTATCTGTGTTTTTGAACACAGCTGCCAAAGGAATTCCACCACCTTTTCCTCCTTCCTTCTCAGATCTGGCTTAAAGGCACAGAAAGGCACAGGATTCATGTCTGAGCAATAAGCAGGCCATATGGGATACAGCATCATGAAGTCACCCGAGACACTGTAGTACTGCAACGGTACAATAGGGCATGATGGATTGTTCCACACACTGTGAGAAAAAACAAACCAAAAGAGATGTTGCATAAAATGCTATTAAAGCCTGTAGAAGTGGTGGAACTAACTTCACTTAGTTACTGGGGACTAAGTAACATAGCCTTACAGTAATCTGCATACAGTTTGTGATACCAGAAAAATTTGTGCATTTAAGAAAAATAAGAATTCTGTCTGAAAGTACTGGTAGCTGAGAAGTGGTTTCAATGTCTGTTTGCAACCTGAACACTGTTTGTGCAAGAGACACAAACCTTTAACCTCCATAACAGCCCACCATCAGCTGGTACATGTTCCTTTTCTTTGTATGCTAAGATGTAAAAAGATCTGCCAGGATCGCCTCACGCTGTGCCTTGACATCTTCTGAGGATTAGAGTAGATTGACTCCCTACAGATCTAAAATGAGCTGTAGTCAGACAGATGCTCCTCATATCACATGAGCAAGGCTGAGCAGAAGACTTCAAGGCCAGTTGCCGGCATAGCTTTTTGGTTGCCAACAGCCTGCATATACCTTACACTACTTTTCTCATTTTCTTTTTTTCACCCTCTCCTGTCTGGAATTTAAACTGCCCATTATTGCTGTGGTGCCAGGGGAAAAAAAAAAAGGAACGGCTGTTGTTCTGCCACTGTGAACTGGACAGGTAATAATGTGGATTTGATGGTGAGAGCTGCAAAGCCTGTTCTCAAGAACCTGATTAAAGCCTGAGTATCAGCCCTGTTTGTCACCTTGGGTCTCTGTCTCACCACTTTTCCCTCATCCTCTCTGCTTTTTGTGACCCCATACTGCTTTGTAGATCAGATGAGTAAGCAATGAAGTTAAAATCTGTGGACCTGGAGTGGGTGAATTTAAGTGCCTCAGATGCTGACATTGTCACACTCTCGCTTATCCCTCTTTCATTGTGCTGTGTTGTTGTTAGGTTCATTAGCACTAGGTTAGAAACAACTGAAGAATAGTGATATTTTGTAAAAGTCAGGGAGAGTATGTAATGTGATCACTTTGGCCTCAGAAGCGTAATCTTGGTGGATCTTGTAATCACAAGGAGCAGTCTGAGTAAAGTTGGCAGAAAATCAATTCTGCAGTAGGAAGAAAGAAGACCAAATGGAACCCAGACTCATTGTGTGAGTATCAAAAAGTAAATAAGTGTGGAACCAGGTGTGAAGTAACCGGAACAATGACAGGGAAAATGCAAGGCAGGATGGATCATGAAAGAGAGTATTAATTTCTAATCTCTAACACCTTACTCACTGCAGTAGTATTAACAGAAGAAGTCAGGAAAACACTTTTTCTTCATTTTCATTGCTTCACATATTTGTTTTTCAGCCATAGGTTGTGCCTCTTCATATCTTTCTTTCATTCACTCATTTCTTGTTTTCTGTCTCCTTTTATTTTTTGGGGGTCGTGTTTTGACATGCACAAGCAACTTGCATCAGTCTCATTGCATTTTTCTAGTACTCAGCAAGGAGCTGATCTGAGATTCATTGACATCATCAAGTGAGACAAGGGACCGGATCCTGCACAGTGCTCAGCAGCTTTCAGAGACTATGATCCACTGTTTAATAAAATGCTGTGTTAGCAGCTGTGCACAGAAGACCTGCTTATTTCCATGTCTTATTTAAACACTATCGAAAACATCTTTCTATAGCTCTCTACACATCTTTCACACATGTGCTGCTGCAGGATTTGGAGGACCATTGATTGGTAGATCTAATAATCTAAGAACCTCCTAAAGCATTAATGAATGACACTTCTGTGAAATCTTAACTTCCATAACAGTCTTAACATTAGCTTTCATAAAAGTTAATACACAGTCTATATAAGAATTGCTGCTGGCATTAGGAGAATGCTGTAAGATATAAAATCCTGTGGAAAACAAGTAAGGAATTTACATGTAATGAATATAGGCTGTCTTACGGGGCTTTGATTGGAACGGGATATGGACATTATCTTTTAGCATGTGTGTGTGTAAAAGGGAACTCAAACTTGGTATTAATTCTGTATTTGCCAAAGTGACATGGATTTTGGATCCAGCCTCCTCATGGTCATTCATCTTTTAACACTTTGTTGAAATAAATGTGTTAGAGCCTGTCTTGCAGAACAGGCGAAGGTGAACTATGGTCATGATTCATGAGAGAACCTCACTATTGGAAATCCTGGAGACCAGATATGCCATCTCTGAGGTATTTGGGATCACAATGCCACAGTATTTGCTATTTGAGTGTGACAGCAGCAACTATGACAATACATTTGTAACTTATCTTGGTATGAATATATAAGAATTTTCTAAGAGCCAAAAAAGACGAGGAATTTTTTTTTCTGAGAGCCATAAGAGACTAGAAAATTTTTTTCTGAGAGCCTTCAGAAAAGACTGGAAAATTGTTGCAAATTTGATTCTTGGCACTGTTTTTGCAACAGTTTTCCCTCGAATGGATGAGGAATCATGAAAGACAATATTAAATGCCTGCAACCAGTTTTACTTAAATACAGTACAAAGCCTCAACTGAGTAGTTAAGCTCACACTGTTGTTGTGAGGGTGGTTAGTAAGTCCAGTCCTGGTTTTTTTTAACAGATCTGCCATAACTGAAGCTGATGGTTTTAGTTATCTCACTCCCCAGCTCTCAGCAACTCATCAAAGTAATGTTTTCTTCAACCTTAATTCTGAGAAGATCTATGCCAGCTGACAGGTTAATCACTCTGTGGCAATGGAGGAAAGTCAAATAAGGAAAAAAAAAATCAACACAGATCTAAAGAAGGCCATCCACTATGAGACAGAGGATTAGGAGGAAAGATCATGCATGGATGAAAAGAATAAGTTTATGTTATGACAGGCTGTGTTTAGAGCTGTGTGTAATAGTTTTTCTAGCTGCTCTAACACTGTGCTTAAAGACCTCCTCCTGATGTCTCTATCCATTCATAATGTTCAGAGCTTTAGATGGGGTCTCCAGCTCAGAAGTGAAATCTGGTCAGGCCAGATGCAGTCACCCAAGGTCAGCACTGCAGCTGGGTGTGCCAGCCCATGGGCAGGGCTCAGCTAGAAGAAAAATGAAAATACCAGGTTTCACAAATGGCAAGATGGAGGAGCAGTGGGAGGATTTAGTGGGAGACCTTGCTGGTCCTCTTGACAGACCAGTTTTAGCAAAATCTCTTACTCTTCCATTTTCTGTCCATAATAATTTAAATGTCTGAATGTCTTCAGCTTACTCATTTCTTGGAAGGGTATACATGGTCTGTTAAAGCAATTCCTGTCCCAGTTTTTGCTACATCTCACTTCATTTTCTTTCACAAAATGAAAATGAATTTTTAACTGGAAAATGTTTTGGAGGGTACTGCCAGTTGGAACACAAGTTTTGGAAAAATGGGAAAAAGTCTGAAGTTTATTAGTTTAGTGGGGGTTGTTGGAAGTATATTTGGAGAAAATCTGATGAGACAAATTTGCAAAATACCTCTCAACTTAAACTACACTTTGATTTGTAAACACTAGAGCAATCTTTTTGCACTACTTCCATTTCAAATACACTATCACATGCACCAAGGAACTTGAAGGGACTAAATATTTCTGTAACATCACATGAGTTGTGTGAAAATTGGGTATCTGATTTGCTCAGGGAAAAGTGATAGAAGGAACCATGAATATTTTTGTAAGAGTATTGAAAATAGATTACATGAGATTCTTGTATAGTTTTCAATAAGAAGGATTCCAGCATCAAAGGCACAAAAGTCTGTCTCATGTATATATGCAAACAGTCACTTTAAAAATAGAATATTAATTTTAAAAACAAAAAATACAACTATTATACAAAATAAGATTATATATTCAAAATAATGTATATAATTTTAGTGAGATCTGCAAACAAATACAATTAGACAACAACCTTCATATCTGATAACCCTTTGCATAGTCCATTCAAGAAACTCAGCATATCTATGAGCATGGGTTTAACAAGCCCATTTTATCCACTGTGCTAAATTGCCATTTTAAGTAGTTAAGGATCAGATAGACCATGGACAAATGTTGTTCTCTACTGCCTTGTAGAGAACTTTTAGAGAATAAGACTCTATCTGTGATCAAAAATCCTGCTCATTTGGTTAATTTGGTAATATGATTGGTTTATACATAGGAATGCCTTTCATCATCAACTGACAATTACAGTGGGAGGAGAATTCAATTTTTATTTTGCTCAAGGTCAGTTACAAAGTCCACAGAAAACATTCATGACAGCATCAGTGCAATGTTTTATTTCCCCATTAGGTTTGACCAGTTACAGTACCGATGATATTCCAGTGGAATTTAAAGCCTGAGCTATGCTGTAAGTCCAAAGTGACTGAAAGGCTTAGAATGTCTCTAATGGTGAAATAAACATTAAAAGAATAATTCAATCCTTAAATTAATAAGCCCTCAGTGATATGAAGCTTCTAGGTACCAAAAATGATGGGAACATAAATTTGCTTTACAGGGGGGTCCTGGAATCTTCTGTCAGCGTTTATAGCAAATATGTGAGGGCTTGTAAGCAAAATGTTAATCAGTTAACTGAAAACATGCCATCCAGAGATACATTAGAATTTAAAATCAATTGAGACAACTGCATTAGTAAAGATTATTTTTGCTATGGAAATGAACTGTTGTCAATCAAGTTGACCTGCAACTATAATTACCATGTAGGGCACCCCTTCTACCACAAGACTTCTGTCTCATATTATTCAGGATCTATATTAAGGTGATGCTTCAGTATAATCCTTTCACCTCCCTTTTATAAGTAATGTTCTACTTTATGTGCTAAAGAGACACTGATTACATGTTCATTAACCAAATGGAGAAAAGGAAATGCAAATGGAAAAAGAAGAAAACATACAATACTCACAACTCTGCTAAGTACAGATATAGGCAGGTGTAATAGCTTCCTGACCTAATGTATGGACAGATATTCCATAGCTTTTATTCTGTCTTTGCTGTTTATGCTGGTTTGGTTGCTTCTGAGAATGGATATTTCAGTTCATTTCAATCCATCCCAGATGAATAAGAATTGTAAATAACAGACACAATGTAACAAAAGCACTAAAAGTGAGCAGGCTGTGAGAGCACACTCAGCAGAGCCACTGCATTCACCTCACTCAGCCACCACATAAATATCTTACAGTAGAGTAGAAGCAGGGGAGCAGCCAGCAGGCCCCCACCACACCTGTGCATTGTAAGATGCCCCATGGCATTTGTGTAAGCATGGTTAATGGTTTTATGCCTTTAACAAACAAAAAATGAAAATCAGCAGACAGGAAAGCTGTTCTGCAGCCATCCTCTCCGGCAGTCTCAGCTCAGTTTAAATGCAGACTTCCTCTCCCCAGCTCCTTCTACCAGCTACAGAAATGTGTGAGAGACTCGGGGATTCAAACTTCTGGCTTTTCCTTTCTTGCCTAGTCTCTCCATTTGCAAGCATAAACTCCTGCTAAATATTAGATAAGGAGGGAGAAAATGGGAGGAGAACAGTTCGAAGGAAAAACCTAGCTCTCATCTACCCTTGCCCCCACTCCCTCAGCCCAGCATAGAGGCATCAAAGTGAAGGTTCTGGGCAGAGGGGATGTTGCTCTCGTGTAAAGGAGCAGTAGGGTAAGTTCAACATTTCTGGGGAAGAGAGGGGATCAGACCAGGGGAAGGATTGCTAATCCTTCTTTGGCCATCCCTGAACTCCCCTATGGCTGTTCCCAGCCTCCCCTGAGCCCCTGCAGCCCTTCAGGTAACCTGTGATTCCTTAGCATGCTTCCCTGGCTCTCCTGCAGAGCCTGCTCAGACCCTGCATCTTGCCTTCAGCCCTGGAGTTGCCTCTGACAACCTGTGATGTGTGGAGGCTTGAAGCAATGTGAGAGAGAATGCAATAGGCACAAAAACAACTAAAGGGCAAACAAAATACCTGTTTTCATAATAACCGAGAAAACAGATTTAAAGGGATTCTTTTGGGTTTAGTAAGCTGTGCTTTAAAGCCTTGTTGTCACACCAGGAATGAAATGTTGAAAGTGAGGATGTACTCGATAATTTCCTGATATAACACTATGTTGAGAACATGTACCAAAGTATATTGTTTGACTTGCAGTGTATGGACAGTTATTATTTTTCTCTTTAAGTGAGAATGAAGGAAAGATCAGCTGCAGCAGTTAGCTGCAGAGGCTGGAAATACTAGAGGTATTGTAAATATCCCATAAAATTGTGTGCATTATAAAAATGAGCAGATGTACAAACGCCCTTTATTAGCTTGATTTTAATAGATATTTACCACAAATGCCTTTTTTTTAGATCAAAATAAAATATTTTGTAAGAGATATGTATCAACAATCCTCACTGGCAGGAAAGCTCTTCCTTTTCCTCAATATTTTCTGTCCCATGAGATGTGTTCCATCAAAATCACATTTCACTTATGGGAGCAGGCTATAAACTGGGGTTGAACAGGGTACAGAATTACTGCAGATATTCTGTTTTGAATTATGCTATAGATTCCCAGCATGATTATTTGCAAGAAAGAGACTTACTAGTGCTGGAAACCAAGACCTTCAATTAAACATAAGGGTACCACAGAAAAAAAATTTGGGATTAGAAGAAAACAATGGAGAAAAGATAAGATGAAGTCAAGAAATGGTGCTTCCAAAGTTTTCAAAATCATGTGGATTTCTTTGTTGTGTTATGTGGAGACTCCTGCCCATATCAACCAGAAGTATCTGCCTGCCATTGACATGAAGGAAGGGCCACAATGTTTGAGGGCCAGCCCATGTCTCAGCCTGAGGCTTCTTTGGGAAGTATCGAAAGACCCCATGCACATGAATGTAGGACCTATTCTGCAAAACTTAAACACCACAAAACTTGAACACCACTTAAGCACACAGCTTTTTTGATGCCATTAGGTCTGTGGAGTAGGGTATACTGCTAGTTTCAATGGCAAAAGTTTCAATGGCAAAAGTTTCAATGGAGTTAAAAATTTGGGTTTTGTGTTCCCTTACCAAGTCGTTAGTGTTCAGTAAATAATTGATATCTTCATGCAAATGGAATGAGTTTTCTTCATCCACAACTCTCTGAAACTGCAATAAGGATCAGGTGCTGTAGGTCCTTCTGTTGCTATAGTGATGCAAGCTACAGAGGTTTTCAAATCAGTGTGGAGATTATCCTAGCTGCCATAGTGAAACACAATCTTTAAGATAGCTGAAGAGGTCAAGATAAGACCTGAAGAGTGGCAGAGGACTAGCTGAATGCAAGCTGTTTGGTTTCTGGACAAGGCCATAGCAGTAGAAATACTGATAGTATGTAAATAGGAGGAACACCCCTGGGGTGCTGTGTACAGGCATGACAGCTGAACTCTTAAAGTTCAGTGGTGGGCTGATGAGCACCTGACACAAGACAGTGTTTTTGCAGGGTCGCCTGAAAATACACTCTGGACTTCGGTTTGTCCCAGCTATGTCCCAGCTCTGGATGCAATAAATGCATATCTGCTGTTTCTCTCTGACCTGATTCAAATGGGAAAGAAACAGGGTTATAAAGACCCAGAGAAAGACACCACATTTTTAAACGAAATGGTCAACATCTCTGTTGGTGACATGGACAGAGGAATCCAGGGCATCCTCAGCAAGTTCCCTGACAGCACCAGGCTGTGTGGGGCAGTGACACCCTGGAGGGAAAGGATGGCATCCACAGGGACCTGCACAGGCTTGAGAGCTGGGCCAGTGCAAACCTCACAGAGGTCAACAAAGCCAAGTGCAAGGTCCTACACCTGGGCCATGGCAATCCCAGACACTCCAACAGCGTGGGCAGAGAAGCGATTGAGAGCAGCCCTGTGGTGAAAGACTTGGGGTGATGGTAGATAAAAAACTCAACATTAACCAGCCCAGAAAGCCAGGAAAGTCCTGGGCTGCATTAAAAGGAGCGTGGCCAGCAGGGCAAGGGAGGAGATTCTACCCCTCTGCTCTGATGAGACCCCAGCTGGAACACTGCATCCAGCTCTGGTGCCCCAGCATAAGAAAGGCAAAGAGCTGCTGGAGCAAGTCCAGACGAGGCCATGAAGCTGATGACAGGACTGACACACCTCCCCTATGGAAACAGGCTGAGAAAGCTGTGGTATGAGAAGAGAAGGTTGTGTGGGGACCTCATAGCAACCTTGCAGTATCTGAAAGTGGCCTACAGGGAAGCCCAAGAGGGGCTCTTCACCAGGAACTGCAGTGCTAGGAAATGGAGTAATGGGTACAAACTGCAAGAGGGGAAATTCAGGCAATGTAGAATATGGGGTTGTATTTAAGGCTTTTGCTCCCCAGCAGGCCCCGTGGGACAGGCCCAGCTGCAGCCGGACGGTTGGCAGGCGGCTGAAGGGTGAGAGGCAGTTGAGTGACAGCTGTCAGTGAGATTGTGATTGGCTGGAGGAACGAGTGGACAGCATGTGAGCAGGGATCTGATTGGATGAGAGGATGTGTGGACAGCAGCACTGCAGCTGTGCCAGCCAATGGGAGCCGTTGTTCTGTTGAGTTCTGTTGGGTTTCAGTTTGGTTCCTGTTGGCATTAAGGGTATAAAGAGGGGGCGACTTCTGCAAATAAACATAGGATCTGCTTGGGACATACAAGGGGGTCTGTTGGCTTTGTTCCCCATTGCTACAAGGTAAGGCATTAGGAAGAAATTGTTTACTGTGAGGGTGGTGAGACACTGACACAGGTTTGCCAGAGAAGTGGTGGATGCCCCAGCCCTGGGAGTGTTCAGTGCCAGGTCAGATGGGGCTTTGAGCTACCTGGTCTAGTGGAAGGTGGTCCGGCCCATGGTAGGGGCAGGTGGGATTAGATGATCTTTAAGGTCCATTCCAATTCCATAATATTCTATGATACCATGATTCCATAATTCTGTGATTCTATGAAGAACCCGTTTCTGACTAGTGGGGACAGCAGAGCTGTGAGCTACCCCAGCACAACAAAACCAGATACAGTGTAGGTGGAGTGATCTGCTGCACCAAAGAAAGGTGAGAACTGTGCTTAACAAACATGAAGTATTCCTGAACACATGGTGGGTCATTAATTAGACTGGCCATATAAAAATAAGTAGATCTTTAACTTTGCAGCACTTAATTACAACTCACTGCAATTTTTAAACATATAAATAATAATAAAAAAAAAATCATTTTAAGCACTCTTCTCTCCTATATACTCCCTCTTCCTGCTTTAATCTGCTTCCTCTTTGCTACAGAAGTAAGTGGGAGTGTCCTTGCACTGGCTGGCATGCTCTGGCATGGTTTCCTTCAGAGGAAACTTTTGCCAATTGTCAGAATAACTGCTTGGCTGCATAACTTCATGGAATGGGAAAGAGAAGCAGGGAAGCATAACTAACAGCTTGAGAGCAAACCAGTATGATCTGGAGACAGTATGATCTCCAGACTGGAACTGGTTCAAAACTATGCTTGCAGCATTGCTTCCCTAGCATTCTTGTGCAAAAACACATATTGCTTTAAATTAACATCAAAACAAATTTACTTGGAAGACCTAAAGATTCTAGATATGTGTTAGGCTAACTAGTGTGAGGTTGTAATAAAAATTTTGCAGCAGTATTTTGATTTCTTTGTGTCAGTTTTGCAGACTGCACTCAAAAATTAGAGGCTAGTTTAGTATGAACTGATCCACTATCCACTAGGACTGTTTTAACAACCTCTGTTGTCATGCAGCAAATGCAAAATCTACATTTTTCTTTTCATTTTTTTGATGTGAAAACTAGTTTCACATCATTGCTTAGTTAGCAGTTGATATTTAGGGAGCTCACTGTCTTGTTTCTCCTGCCATGAGCTGCCATTGAAAATTTGAACAAAAATTTGAGCAAAACACTGAAAATGAAGGACAAAAAATTGACATAGCCTTAACATATTTGCATTTGATTTGATAGGAAAAGTGATTTCTGTCACACTATTAGTACAGTTTATTCTTTTCCTGGCCTGCTGACAGTGGAAAAGTCCTTGGCTACCCTCATCCCATCAAGAGGAACAGCTACTCCTGTTGCAGAGCTAGTGGCATCCTGAAGGGAGAATTGCCAACATCATCAACCTTCCAGTCTTGCTGCTTTCTGATCTTGCACTTGGGACCCGCAATAAAACCTCCTGTATCCCATTCCTCACACTGCCTTTCAATGTGGTGAGGGTGTTGGGTTCAGCATCAAGCTAGAATATCCACTGGAAGGATGTGCAAAACTGTCCATGTCTTACAGACATACCAATGGGATTATGAACACAAATATCTACCCATTTTGGGGTTTTTAGCAATCCCAATCCATTTTAATTGCCTGATGTTGCTGTCCATCACTGGAAAGTTTAAAGCATTGCTGTTTGACAGCAATCTGAGTTAATGAAGGGGTCCTAGTGCATCAAAGTTCACTTTAAATTCTGCAGCTGTGAGTGGTTTATTAGGTCTGTTTCCAGACTTGTAGCAAAACAGCTGGAATTGTTTTGTGCTGTGATAGGAAAATGAGAATGCTGCCATCTAGCCTAGGAAAGACTTTGGGCATTTTTGCAGAACTTTAGAGCAACCATTGAAGGATGCTGCTGCTCCTAACTATGTAATGTGTGAGGGAAACACTGTGAAGAAGAAAACATGGTCAGAAAGCTTAAAACTTTTGCTTGACCGAATTGATTCCAAATATTCGCTAAGAAAGAGGAGGAGTCCAGTACATCACCATTTCTTCAACTTTACTAGGCTGTTCCCCAGAGCAAGGCACAGAATGAGGCACTGTTTAATCTCAGGAGGGTAACACATAAACCACATACCTGTACTCATTCAGGGACCATCTGTAGATGAGTAAAATGTATTTTATGAACAAGGATGCTTATTGTGGTTTCATCAGAAACACTGTGGCCATGCATACCATGAGAATTTACACAGCATGCAAGCTAATAACTACTGTGAGAGTCAGAGTAAATTAATTTGGGATTAAAATAATACAGTTATTGAGCTTCCAACTGACTTCAAGGGCAGACTTATGTTACAAAAGACAACAGATCTAGCTCACGTTACCCATGCTGCAGGTGTAATTGTTTCCATGCCCATGAGTCTGCTTCTATCATCCTTAGCTCTTATGTCTTTCTAAAAAATGTCTCTCTTCAAACTTCAGTTTTGACAAGTAAATGAAAATATAACATATTAAATAGAGTTGTACTATGATAACATTCCTTCAGCTTAACTGAACAGTGATATAAAACATTGTGGAGAGAAGTAGCTGCATCTCTGTAGAGTCATGAATAATGCAATTTTGTCAGTTACTGCTTCATGAAAGGTACGAAAACTTGTACAGATTCCAACTACTGCTGTAGATCCTAGCTAGCTGGAGAGACTTGGAACAGTAGAAATACTTAGGGGTTCTCAAAGACGAAGAATAGTTAAATGTAGAAAAGGCACATCCACACACCCTTCAAAGTCTTGCATTTTCTTCTTATGTGGGTTTTTTTCTGCTGGTATAAGCTGAAAAACATGTGATTTTAGTTTCACAGCTACAAATGGAACTGCAGAAAGCCAGACATTTGGAGCAGTTGTTCAAATTAAATGAAATTGGAGAGCTTATGCATGGAGATTTTACCTAAAAAACAAGCAGCAACTCTCAAAAGAGGAATCCCACAGCCAAAGAAATGGCCTCAAAGCATGCAGGGGAAGTCCTCCCCACTTGGGCAGTTTCTCTGTGGTTCCCTGGGCAATGGGCAGTCGTGCTACAGGAGGATCTCTCTGTGTTCTGCACCCGCACAGGCAGGCCAGCCCCTGGCCCTTGGCCCCGGGCAGAACCCTCCGCAGGCTGGCAGCCTCTGCCGGCAGCTGCGCCAGGGCACAGACCCCTTTGGCGGGGTGAGGGACCCAGGGGCTCCTCAGGGGGGGACCAGGGATTGCACAGGTAATGTGTTAGAGGTCCTGCCATGACTCTGGTTTGCTTTTGTTAGCAAAATGTCAGTCAATGCATACATTTGTCACACTGTGTTCAGCACTGGTTGTTTGTGCATGCACAAAAAGATCCATGTGCATATATGTACACTCAGAGATACCTAATAGCATCTGTCTTTCACTGTGTATTTTTCATGCTTATTTTAGTCCTTTTTTTTTCACATATTTTCAGATTTTCTGCTGATAAGTGATTTGATGCTAATGCAAAACTTAAATGAAGTTGCACCTGAATTAGACCTGCAATCATAGTGGTGTACCAGTTATCAGTAAGGTTAATTTCTTTTTGTGAAGTGAAAATCATGAAATGTAATTTCTTCAATAGTTCTCTAGAAGCACTGTTTCTTTGGTGCCTGTTGCTTGTCTCTGTCTGCAAAGTTTTCAATCATAAGTATTCTCAGCCGAAGTTTCTGCATAGTCAATGTTAATCTGAAAGTGCTTCAAACTGAACCACCTTCCTCATTCTGAATTATGACAGTATTACCAATCTTCTGCATGTCTGCTTAATTTCAAGCAGCAGATATTTACATTGGCACATCTCCAAACATGGATAAAATAAGAAAAACTATATTGAAATACTCACAGGAGTTTTCCAATAAGCTTTTCATACTATAAACAGCACCAGATGTACTAGAAGATGTTGTAGAATATTAAACATAAATCATCATGTAATATCTTGTTTTCAGAAAAGTTTCTTTCCAAACTGAAGCAGTTATCTGACTCACAGATTTTTTTCCTTTTCTTTTCCTTTGCTAGCTATAGTTGCATATATTATTAGTCATACTGGAACATGTTCTTTTTCTAATGCACTGATAATATATGAAGACTGTGTGGTGCCCAGATTCATGTTTCATCAGGTTTTGAATCTTAATTCAGAAAAACATCCATACACCTGCTACTCTCAAACCTATAGATAGACTTGCAAACTCACAGGATTGAGCTTTTGGCACACAGGTCCATCTTTTTCCTGTTGATTTGCTCAGGACAGAAGCACAGGCTCAGATGCTTTCTAAAATCAGAAATATAGTTACATAGTCATGGTTGGCTGAAACTCATGATTCTACTGGCCACAGAGGATGCAGGTAGATCAAAACACTTCAAGTTCTGAAGAACTGGTTGTATAAAACTTTCTTTTCTGCATATCTCAGCTGAGATGCTATAATATTAACAAGATTTGCAGATCATTAGTGCTGCTAATTTGAAGATTTAGCCTCCTCCTGTAGCTATTTCAAATCACACTCATAGGCTGTGTGCCAGAGATCAAGCTGTGACTTCAGTGACCCATTAGAGCATTGATTTATGTGCTCATATGGCTCTCTTATTATCTTGTTTCAATTTTGATCTGTTCCAAATTATTCCTGAGGCCATCTCAGGTACCAGCTGACCCAGGAACTGAGAACTGACTTTTTCTTTTTTCTTGTCCCTCCTGCTGGCTCAGTTGGCTCAGATACAAAAGGAGGAACCAGGCAGGAATGAAGCACATGGATTAGCTTATTGTGTAAATGTCTGAATAGGTAAAATGATGGAAGAATAATTAACATGTCAACATTCAAGAATCAAAGGAGAAAATCAAAACAGAAGGGATAAAATGAACAGAAAAGGGACTAAGTGTTTTAAGTTCCAACACTGAATGAAGGAGGTTCATAGAAGACTGAAAGACTGGTGTTCAAACCAATAATTTCAAACCAGATGAATACCAGTATGAGGAAATCTGAAGATCATAATAACACTATCCTGCTGTCTGGAAAGACAGACTAATCTCTGCAGCATTGTGGACCCTTAATGTGTGCTATAAACTGTGATTAAGAAGTGAGGTGCAGGAATGAAGACAAGCTGCTTGGTGGCAATAATAGAGTGCTGCAATAAGACAGTAAAGACATGCAAAAAGACAAAGCAAATTTGTTTTAAAATGTTGGTGACCTCAGTGCAAGGTGTGGTCAAGATTTTATGCTGCCTCCTTTCCCTTACTTATTTACCTTAATGTATGTCAGAAATATGTGATGTGGTCTGAAAGGGGCTGCTTCAAAAGAGAAGCTGTGTTTTCTTGTTCCACTTTTTGTATTTTTAGTGTTCCATCAGATCTTTCCCTTTACAGAGAGCTACATTACTGATCCATGCAGCATCCACAAATATCCTTCATTCTGAAAGAATAGACAAATTTTATGTATTAATACAGGAAATAAACTGGTTATAGCTTTAGATTAGGCATTAGGAAAAAATTCCTCACTGTGAGAGTGGTGAGGCACTGGAACCAGTTGCTCAGGACAGCTGAGGATACTCTGTCCCTGGTAGAGTTCAAGGCCAGGCTGGATGGGGCCTTGAGAAACCTGGTCTAGTGAAAGGTGTCCCTGCCCATGGCAGGGAAGTTTGAAATAAATGGTCATTAAGGTCTCTGCCAAGCCAAGCCATTTTATGATTCCAAGAGTCTGTGATCCTGTGATTCTATGCATTGTACAGGGTTTGTTTTTAAACAGCGTGACAGTCATTCACCAGACTTTTTTCTATTAGTTAATTGCTAATAATTGATAGTTAGTTAATTGCTAATATACTAGCAGCCAGTAAACTAAAAGTCCTACAAAAAAGAGGAGTCACTGTTTTATTGTCTACCCCTTCAGGTAAGCACCATAGCAGAATCCCTGGGGGACACAGAAACCGCGATCATATCCCATCCCAGATCAAGTGGCCATGGTACTGCCATGACTTTCCTTTCATTAAAAATGATTTTCTAAAATCCTGAAAAATATGGAGAAAACACACTCTTATTATTCTGATATTTTGCAATACTTTTTTCCTGATGTGGCACGTTCAAGTTTTATTACTTCCTGGCTCCGAAAAAATGAGAATATAATAATGTAAGCACTCAGAAACCCCAAAGGATAAAAATGTCATTTTTCTCCCAGCTTTCTAGATTGGAAGAACAATTTACTTTTTGCTTATTATGCAGGAAAACGTGTCTTCCCCAAATCTGCCCCAGCACAATTTGTACTTGCAAGTATTTTCAGCTTTGCGTTTCTCCCCAGGATTGCCACTTATGAGACATATACTCACCAAAATAATTATTTTCACGTCTCTTTTTATAATTTGGGTCTATGACAAAGCTATTGTTTCTGAGGTACAGTAACATCCTGTCATGAGACAGGGCACATCCCATGGGCTGTCTTGTTTTAAGACAATTTAAAAAGGTGGACACTTTTACCTCCCCCCAGCCAATCATTTTCCACCAATAAGAGACAAATTTGTGTAGATATAAGTGAAAAAATAAGAGTTTACTAACAAGAGAAACAGCAACAGGGAAAAAAAAACCCAATAAATAATCACTAGATACAAAATTGCAAAATCTCACCAATGACGGGGATACAAAGAGATACACAAGGTGGCAGGTTACCATACTCTTTGGAGGTGGCCACCCCAACCATGTGGAAGGAAAGGGAAAATGGCACCAGACAGTTTCCCAGATGGAGCCCACCATGGGCGACTGCGTGGCTTGAAAGACAAAGGGAAAATGAAATCAGCTCTCTAACCCATGATGGCACTCCCCAGTTAAAAAGAACCTTCCTGGGAAAGCAGGAAGCAGTTATGGAGCAGTTCCAGGGGCAGACCAAGACTTGCCGGCACAGTGAGCACCACTGCCTGACGCTTCCTCCTGCCATCCACAGGACTCTGCTGGAGTTGGTGCTGATGCTGGGGGAAAAACTGGTCTGTCTGCACCAGCGTGGGGTGACCCGGGCTCGGGGACTGGCTCAACCTTAACTGCCAATAGAGGTTGCAACTTTGCTCGGAAAACAGTTTCTAATTAATTGTGAAGTGTTGCTACTGTTGCAAGCCCAGAAACCTGCCCAAACACAGCCCTCAGCAAATGCTGCCGGATGAAAGAGGAAGGGGCTTGGGTGCCCCAACATATTAAAGGGACCGGCACCTCTGGCCTGCCCCACAATTCCAGTTCTGAATGCACTGGGTCTTAAAGAGACAATAACAGTTTTGGGGCACAGATAGATATGGAATACAATGATATTTTGTGTTACCCACGACAACTATTCTGTCACACTATTTGAATATTAGTATGATAGGAAGGAAACATCATCACTGTTCTGATGCCTATAGATTTCTAGCTTAGCTGCATAGTTTCTAGCACCTTCTCACACTGTAGAACAGTACCTTTCTCATATATTAAGCTATATTCTTAAAATTCTGTTTGGTCTTACTTTCAAGGAAAAGAATTTCTAACAAGGACATCCTGTTTTGCACCAGCACCAGGGCTGAAACAATAAGATACTTCACAGGTATAAGATATAGGGCTAAGAACCCTTGGAGGGACTCCAGTGGGGCAGATCCAAGGATGGGTTGCTAGGGCAAATGTTCTTGTATTGGATGTACTTGCTAGATAATGCTAAATAGTTAAACTTAAAAATTAAAAATTGTGAAATATCAGTGCTGGGCATGCTCATAGGTATAATGTGCACCTGAAAGCCTTCATTAAAAGACTTTAATGTTCTTTATGTTATGAATTTTAACAATGTTCGAAAAGCTTTTGTTTCAGTTTTAGGCAACAGACCTGCAAAGGGCAGAGAGCACCCTGAGTATCCACTGAGTCTGAAGCAATGTGTTTTTGCACAGAAGAGTGCCATGGTTTAACTAAGCCATCAACCAAGCCCCAGGCAGCTGGTTGCTCACTGCCCCACCAGCAGGATGAGGAAGAGGATCAGAAGGGAGAAAAAATGGGTTGAGATAAATATAGTTTAATAGGGAAAGTAAAAGCTCTGCACACAAGCGAAATGAAAGAAGGAATGAATTCAGTGCTTCCCATGGGCAGGCAGGTGTTCAGTCATCTCCAGGAAAGCAGGACCTCATCACACACATCAGTGACTTGGGAAGACCAACATCATCACTCCAAATGTCCTCTCCTTCCTCCTTTTCCTCCCCACTTTATACACTGAGCATGATGTCACAGGGTCTGGAACATCCCTGTGGTCATTTGGGGTCACCTGTCCTGGCTGTGTCTCCTCCCAGCCTCCCAGGCACCCCCAGTCCCCTCACCAGCGTGGCAGTACGAGAAACAGAAAAGGCCTTGGCTCTGTGCAAGCTCTGCCCAGCAATAACAACAACATCTCTGTTATATGACCTCTGTATTCAGCACAAATCCAAAACTCAGCCTCACACCAGCTGCTGTGAAGAAAATTAACTCTGCTTCAGCCAAAACCAGCACAGAGAGAAAAGGTCCTACCTTGTGATGTGATAATCCATGAATGGAGATGATTGGGTGCTTCAAACTTTGAAGATTAGCGTACAACCTCCATTATGCAACACTGTTTTTATGATGAATAATTTCCTTATTAAAGAAAGAATTGAGAGAGGTCAAATGTATGTATTATTTATATTAATTTTAAGTCTAGGACTGGAATTGTATGAACCATGTGGTTTTAGCCACAGGGAATAAAAAAACAGGTTCCCTGAGGCTGTGCAATCTGCATTTCCCTGTGGAGTGTCTATGTTTTGATCTCCACTGTGCTATGAGTGTTGGATCTCCCTTTCCTTATTGGAATGTGTTGGCTGTTGCTCTGAGCCGAGATGTAAAGCTGCATTCGTAGCACCTGACTCAGCAACTATTAGCTTCTGAGAACTTGAGGTTGCCCCTCTTCACTTTTAAATGGTAGGGCAGAAAGAAGTAGCGGTTTCTGATAGTCCCCCAACCTGCACATTCTTGAAGGCTGATCCATGTCACAGCTAAGCCCCAACTAATTATTTGCTGTGGAATTACAATGACTTATACTTCAAATAAATAGCATTTTAATATAAATTTTATTATTGTGGGAAGAGATGGAGTTAAGTTAGGTACTAGGAGTCTCTGGGGGACTCCATCTCACATGCAGAAAATTCCCTGAGTGGGGCTTTTTTCACTTTGGTATTGCAAGATCAAGTAGGCAGGAACCAGAAGCAAAGAGGAGACACCTGGAGTACTCAGATCCTTGTTCTGTGCTCAGATCATTCCAGCCTCTTTGGAAACATGCAGCGTTGTCATCATCTGGGGAAATGGACATTAAGTACTTATTTCTCAAAGTCATTCAGGAAGAAACAGATGACAGTTATGAGAACAATCCTTAATGTGATTAATATGAGCTTCCTTGATATGATTAATAAGCCTTATATCTTCCCTTTGCATTTTTATTTTTAAATTCTGAATAATTTAAAGTCAACTGCTTGGAATAGCATAGCAAATCTCTGTTGGTTCTGACTTTGTTCTTACTCCACATTTGCCCTTTTCATATAAACTTCCTATAAGAAGACGGAATAGTTTCATCCTGTGACTTCTAAAACTTATGTCAAGTTTTCAGATTTTTTTTTTAGATCTTTGTAGAAGAAAAACTGGATATTTGACCCAAACAATGGTCATAAATATACAAGGAAAACTGGAAAAATCACACATTAAAAAAAGGTGGAGACGGAAGTAACTTACTAATGCACTCATGTATGTTGGTTTGGAATTCAGAATTCACTGATCAGAGAGTGACTCCACGTCTGTGTTACCTGTGTTTTAACAGTCTTTAATAGGGTAAATAAAATTGTTGTCAGTGAAATTCTGGGCAATATTCACACATTTCACCATTAAAAATCAAAGCAAACCAAACACCACCACCCCCCACACCCTCAAAATAGTAATCCCTACTGAAACACAGTTGTAACTTTTTGATATAGTGGTGGTTGTTGATGGGGTGGTAATGACAAGCACATTATGACATGCCAGCGGTACCCACAGCCGAAGATGTTTTCTGCCTTCCTCCAGCCAATTGCTTTTCCCTGTGCTTCTGCATAGTACAATGTAGACAGCAAGACTAATGTTTCCTGCTTCTTTCTAGCTGCTGCGTTGCAGAGCATCAGTTGCTCCTCTGGGAAGTCTTTTCCTCTGGCAGAAATTCTTGTTTTCATCCCTGTCACTTTCCAAATTTTCTAATCTGCTGCTGTTGTGGTTTGTGTTTTTCTTTCTTCTCTACATTGGAGTGTCTCTGGATGCCTATTAGTGCTCTGGGCTTAGGAGGCATCATGGCCCAGAGTGTCAGGAATGAAACATGTGTTCAGCATATGAATATCATTAAGGGTAAAACACAAAACCTTCTCTCCAGAAGTGCTATGTGTGTGCTGCAATCACCACCACAATATAATAATTCCTGTACTGTCTAACTCAGGAAGTTCAGGTTTGTTCCTGTTGCCTATGTTCCCCTTAACAATTAATGGTTTATTTCCTCCTATATTGCTTAAAGATCTTACATTTCTTTCTTATTTGTGCTTATAGAGAACTTTTATGTCTGTACTACAACCATCTAAGGTATATGTGTCATTATTACATGTTTCTCCTTTTTACCTCAAAATAATTATGTCTTTGGGGTTTTTTTTAATGTGTGTTCAGAGTAGAAAAATAAATGGATGGATTTCAGTGTCTTTCGTGTGCTGTTATTTTTAAATTTATACTTTTGTTAAATATACTATTATTTTCAGAGAGATACAAAATGATTGTTACAAGTGTGTGGAAAAAATTCTGGTTTTCCTAAGAGTTCTAGATTTCACCTTATGTCACTAATGACATAATAATAGCAATAACAATGATAATTAGAATTAAATAAACACTAAAATTAGCCATTATGACCCCTAAGGGAAGTCTCCAATCCATAACTATTGCAGCAATACCTGACTTGCAAAACTTTGCAAAAGGAAAGTAATGAGATGTTTTATCTGTTGCTGTAAGTTTTGGTCAGGAATACAGGACACTGATTTTGTTCATTTTTCTGTTCAAAAAGCTTAAAAAATAGAGGATATCATACTGAGAAAATCTTGATTATGGGCTTTTAATACCATACAAGCTGGTTAATGAAGGATGTTGCTAATTGCATTTGCTCTTAGGGCAAAACTTAAACTTATTAAAAATCCCATTAAAATCATCATTCTCTATTTTCCTGCTACAGTTTAGGTAGAAGAGGATCTCTGAAGTCACTTGGGTCTGCTTCCTGCTCTTAGCAGGGGTAACATTAATCTTCAGGTGTTCATGGCTTAGCCCACTCAGATGGTGAGAGTCCTGGAGGACAGGGATTCCACGATCTCCCTTTCCACCTTGGGAGTCATCGAGTTCTGTGTGAAGTTTTTCCATCATTTTTATAATCTCAATCTCCCTTTTCTTGTTTTGGATTGAATCAACCTTTTTGAAAGACAGACTGACACTTGATATTCTTCTGTCTTTACTGCTGTCTTCTCACTGTACGAGATCAGCAGTGAACAGCAGCTGCACCTCCAAGCAGCCCACCAAGGACTTGTGTTGCATACAAGGTAAGAACTTGTGCAATCATGTGTCACAGGCTGTAGCCAGCACACTGATGGGGAAACTACTGCAGAGAGACGTCGCTTCTATATCTGCCTGTGCATAACAGCACTGAAAAAATAGGTTTGATTGCTCTAACTGTGAGAATTTCAGGTACAATACAGAAGGTTCTACAGATTGTCTTGCTTTGAGCAAGCTTAAGAATAAAGTTCACTTCAGGTTTTTCTTTGTGTTCCAAACAACCTCTCCCAGAAAATCTTTGGCGATTGTGTGCTGTCAGAGCTAGCTGTGTATATTGCAGAGAGGGATACTAATAATTTCTGCAAAGATGCTACATAGATTGGTTCTTTCAACAAACTGTATTCCTCCAGCCCAGCACATGAGTCACTGTACTTTATCAGAGTCTGGATCTCCAGAGTAATTCTTGCAGGGGTAGAACTGAGCTATCAAGTAAAGGTGGTTGTTAAAGGTAAAAGACACAGTTTTTAACTAATTTTAAGTCTTCAGTGTAAAAAAAAAAACAACCAAAATCAGATGCACATGCTGGCTCATGCTTATTCTAATTGCACTGTAAAAACACTGCAATATCCAAGATCTATGTATCCTTTTCAATAGGTTTGCAATTTTAAGTCAAATTTTGTCTATATTTTCACTTTAAAAATATGAATAAAATTTCATGAATCCAGTGAGGATGATAAAAGGGATATACAGTAAAAACAGCATGGTATTTAAAATAAAAGAGTTATGCCTGGGGGTTAGGGGGGATGAATAAACATAAGAATTGAGAAATGGAAAGGTCCAAGCCCTCAGCTGATGTAAATTGGTGCTGATACCAGAATAAATTGTGCCACTTGACACCACCTAGAGTCCAGTGTTACAGAAGAGTATGAAATAAAAGGCATAAGCAATTGCTTTTGAAAAGTAATTTGTAAGCTAAAATCATGGAGATAGGCAAAGCAAAGCTCTATGGCTTAAGAAGGACATATTTCTGGTAATGTATCTTCTTTGTGGGGATTTACAGAGAGGATAGAGAAACTAAACATAGCCCTTAAGGAAAGAAATAGAAGAAAGATATAGAATTTTAACCAGTGACTCTGAACTCAGCTTCCAGGGATTTTAATAAAAGATTATGCAAGACAGTCAGTCTTTGCTAATTTTCTCTGACAGATATGGTGGATTGTATTGGATGATAACTCAGAAAAAGAATGTAAGGGAAAATCAAGGTGATAGATACCAAGTTTCCAGAAGTCTGGACAGCCAACAATGGAGAAAAGCTTTATTATAATATTGATTCCAGCTAACATTCTCCTCTATCACATCCACATCCTGGTTTTTTGTCTTTCTTTTCTCTGCTGCTTCTCTGTCTGCACTGGAAATTGCTACCTCCCAACTCACAGTGTTTTCATTTACTGATAGAATTTTCCTAGAACAGTTTTTTTCAAATTTCTTAAATAAGAGTGATACCATGACTAATAAGGACCCACTTGTCTGATCACTTTTTGTCCCCTTTTCCTGAAATGTTTTTCTCATAGACCGATATTAAAAAAGGAAATCCTTTATTTTCAATAATATAATTTGAATTTCATCTTAAAAATATGCCTCTGCATTTTCAGATAAGCTACTAAGTTGTCAGAAGAATTATTAATTTTCCATAACACTAATAAGAAGGAAGGACATACACTTTTTTTTTTACAGATTCATATATCATATTTGATATCTATTTTATCAGTGTTAACAATTACATTGTTTTATTGCATTTTTGAACAGCACAGGATTAAATTTACAGGAAATTTTACAAGGAAAATGTGTAGATTTTTTTTTTAAGTGAAAGGATGTGATCTTAGATAATTGCTAGAAAACTGACCCCAGGATTGCATTAACTATGTATTCAGGAATTTGTTTTCTGGAAGGTTAGTGCAGACAACTTTTTACCTGAGGATTGCACTCAGCTAATAGCTACTGAATATGCAGAGCACTGGGCTGACCAACCAGATCTGCGTATTTCAGAAAACTCTTCTCCTTCTGAGTCAAGTAAGTTCTAGCATTTGTATCAGTGGAAGACATACTAGAACTGACTCAGATTTAAGATCCCCAAAACTGTTAAGCTGAGGCAAAAAAGGAGGGTAGATGGGGTGCTGAAATTTCTCCTGCCTGGAAATCAACACAAAATCAATTTAAATGGTATCTAAAATGAACATTTTAAAAAAATCAAGTTGTTTAGAAAGCCGATTTGGCAAAAACTAATCCAAACTAACTAGCATTATCTCCTTCTACATTTGCTGCTGTTTTCCTTTTCCATCTCTGTTAGAGACTGCTGCTGCCTAGACCTCTGTGTTGGCATGAAAATAAGAAAGTAAAAAGGGGTTTGCCTAGAAAAATCTTTATTTGGCTGTCAGTGACAAGCAGTGCCACTGCACTTTTGGGATTCAGCTGGAACCTGCAGTTCTGTTCCTGTCTTTTTGATCACTGACCTTGCTGTACAACTCTTAGGCTTTCAAGGGTGCCGAAATCAGAACAGTGTAAAGGTGTACTTTAGGGTGATGTGAAACATTAAGGTAGTGCTGTTTCCCTTTTAAACTTCAAGTAGTTCCTGATGGCATTGCATGTCTCAGCTCCAGGGAAGAAAAGGGAGGATAGTGGGTTTGGAAAAGATGAACTGCATAAAATACAGTACAAGTCAGTATGAGTCTGTGCTGTGCTGGGTGTGATTGGTGTGATCTGCTTAAAGCACTGCAGGTTTCTGCTGCCAGGCAGTGAATGCTGGTGTCAAACACTGCCGTGCACTCTTCCTAAGGCCAAGTTTTCAAAATCAGCACAACTATTGCTACTTGGCAGTGGACAGTAATCTGCCCTGGTGTCTCTAGAGGCTTAAACTGCTTCTGCCATTTGCTTTGGTGGCTAGTAATTAATCAGAAAGGCAGAATGACATGAATGGTAGTACCACATGCTTTGTTCCTCAACCGTACATAGTGTAACAGTTTGATAAAACCTGCTCTTGGGACTGTCCAAGGTGCAGACTGGGGAAACAAAAATGTCTCCTCCTCCTGCTGAGGAAATGGAGTCTGGTACCACAGAGAGCTATGAAAAAGTAAACACTGGAAAAAAAGTTCTTACATAAATTTGTTGAATGTCTCTGATGAACTCTAAGTACGAGTTAAGTGTTTGAAGCCTTCAGAGATTCTATTTTTTATTTAAAGTTCCACAGCTCACCATGTCATATTGATTTCATACTTTTCTGTACAGTTATAGTAATAACTTCTGACTCAACTATTAATAAAATGAAAAAATTGAAATTGCAATGATTGATTTTGGATAATTAAGAGATCCTTGCAGAGCTGGTCCCTTTCTTTGAAAAACTGTTGTGCAGATCTGACACCCACATACAGGGAGAGTTTGTCAGTATTTTGCAAAGCAAGTTCATCCTGGTATTTGGTGCTTGAGCCTTGAACTTTGTCATCTGTTTAGCTCACTGTGAAAAATTATCTAAATTCCTTACACAGTGTGGGCTCAGTCCCCAGGGTGCACAACAGCAGTGACTCTTCAGCAGTAGGAACACACACAAAAAAGGAGCGTTTTACAAGGAGCAGCTCTCTGCCACCCAGTCACCCAGGTCCATTACCCCTTCCTCCACATCAGTCCCAAACGGGTTCATAGAGGGGCTCCCTCTGCACCAGGACCATGTTCCCAGGCACTGGAACACCAGTGAGATCACATCAGCTCTGCTGGAGAAACCATTTGCCTTAGCACACTGGAGGGCATGGAGGGTGAATGTTTGCACTGGCTCATATGCACATGATGCTGGGTAAGTGTGCTAAAAAACACCTGTCCCTTCTGCATTGCAACTTAGATGTTATAATAGGGATTTTACTCAAACCCTTTTTTCTAAAATTTCTTTCATTCATATGGTACGAAATAACTAAAACTGTTGGGTTTCTTTTAATGTTGATAAGAGGAATTAGGGATTATTCTGAGAGTTTGATCTAAAATGTAGAGAAGCACATGAGAGTCAGGGTAGTACATATGTGACATTATCTTTCAATATTTTCTGGTGAAGAAGGAAATAAAATTTCATAACTCAAGAGTCATGATTATGCTTATGGTGGTTTTAAAGGCCAACTCGTTGTCTTGGTAATCATCTTCTTGCTTGTGTTGGGGTTGCAGAATGAGCTCACTGCATCCTACCATTGCTCCCCTGCATGATGCACCAGGCAGTGGTGCCCAGCTGAGGGGCAGGATTGGTGTGCAGTGCTACCAGTGCCTGCGTGTGCAGAGGATGGCCCCCTCTGCTGGGGCCAAGATCACAGCTCGCACCACAAAACCGCAGTGTTTCAGAGCTTCTCAGTGAAGAGCTCAGAAAGTTTATCACGTGCAAACTCAATTATGAAACTGCACAAGTCACACAGTTCAGATTTGATCTTTCAATGACAATTTTTTTTTGCATCTGAGTGGGTGTTTATGGCGAATTTGGAACCTGTTGAAAAAAAGCACTTGTGGACCCACAGCTGGTGAGTGGAAGGAGGGAGGGAACATGAGCTGAGATTGTTCCATAAGATTCTCATCCTGGGCTTGGAGGCTAAGTTTATGGTAGTATGCTGCTGATAAGCAATATGCAGTTCTTCAAGAAGAAAAATGAAAGGCTTCCAGGGCTCAGTAAAGCAAGATTTCAGATTGCTTCAGGTAGGTTGAATATAAAGGCAGATTCATGACAAATAATTCCAGTGCTTGCTTTTTGGTTTTTAACTGGACCATTTATTAGACTAACAGAAAATAGATTTCTTATATAATATGAGAACACTGAAACTTCCTCAGTTGGTTTTTTTTTTTTTTTTTTTTGGTTATTTTTCTTGCATTTTTACCTCAAAAACTGCTTTTCACANTTTTTTTTTTTTTTTTGGTTATTTTGGTTGGTTTTTTTTTTTGCAGGGTATATACCATTTAGTCTGAGAAAAATATTTGGGTTTCTCTTGCTTCAATGCTGAATTGTTTTTGTAAAAGCTGAGGTTTTACCAGCATTGTTGACTTCAAACCATGCTTGCAGAAAGGAAAGATACAGTTAAAACTTATTTTCTAGTATAGAACTATGTTTCCTCTAAGATATAGTAGAGCTAGAGAAGACTGTCTCAGTATGTGGGAAATGACCAGTTTGATTTTTCACAATTAGCCACTTCAGTATTTAATGGCAATTTGACACAGTTTGAGTACAGCATCTGACAGACGGCACCTGAAGGGAACATGTGTTTTGACAAATACTATATAAAAGATATCATAACACTCTCATTAGTGAAAAATGGGGCATGTACTGATTATTCTGCCCCTGTCAAAGCACAGAGGTGTCGCAACAGGGAGGGGGAGAAAGGGCACACAGAGCTCACTGGATGACTGGATTAAAACATCCTTGCCCTGATTTCATCAAGTTCAGTCAAATTTCACTAGCAATTAATAGGAAAAATTGCACCAAAAAAAATCTCTGCACAGATGATATTTTTTTAAATTGTCTCAAATTATGCCAGGATTTACACAGGCATTCACTGGGTGCAGTCATTTCTGCACCATAGTCTGCCACTGATTTATTCAGCCTTATATTGAGTCCAAATCATGTTAGTGCTTCAGAAGAATGCCAGAATGCCATTATGCAGACTGCAAAAATATAGAATGTCTTTACTTAATTAAAATAAATAGATGTGAGCATAGCTGTAGTGCAGTATTCTCCAGGAGGCTCTCCCAGCCCTTTTCCACCTGCCAGGGTCCCTCAAGGCTACTGGCTGTGAATGCTCAAGAATGCAGACTTCTCCAGCTGTTTTAAGCACTTTAACTTCAATACTCACTTTTTTCCCACTGACTATTGTCCTGTGTTGGCACACTTTCCAGGGCAGATGGAGGCAGCTGAAGGACAAGGAAAGAATATGGCTCTTCCTGTACAGTAAAGCACAGAGATATTGTGCCATAAAAAATTAATATACACTAAACATTCTTGGTAAGTTTCCAGAGCAGAAAAGACTCTCTCCCTATGAGGGAACATAGCCAAGCAGATGACAGGCATCTGAGTCTTCCTCACCTTCAGGCACTGTGTATGCTAGGAGTACAAATGTATCTCCCCAAAGATGTAAATCAAGTGAAGAAGGCAAATCATCCGTCAGAGTCACTGACTATTACTGTAGGCCCATTTAAAAAAGAAAAAAAAAAAAAGGAGTATGGCAGAAAGCAGGGAATAGCTTGTTGTATCAGGAAGGAGGGCTGCACTCCTGTGATCATGCAGCTGGGTCTATGATAGCATTTGGTTCAGCTTTGTCATCTCTGTTAAAGAAACTCGGAAAAATCAGAACCCTTATCATGAGGGAAATTATGAAGAAATGGATACATTTTAGAGAATCAGTAGGAAGACCCATCAGTGAGGTCAGTGCAGACCTGCTGAACTGAGGAAAAATAAAGTGCTGGAAGAGTCTGATGACCAATAATTTTATTTTGAGTGTTGCAAACCACTGCTTTGGGAAAGTGAGAGCCGGTCCATACAAACCCAGAACAGGACAAAGAATTCAGGATAATTTCTTTGCCTTTTAAAAAATTGTATCAGTTTGACTCCTAGAACAGGAAGAGACTGACAGGCTAATTTTCTTCCTTTTCCTTCATGATATAGAGATGGAGATGAAATCAATCATGTCAACCTGACTAGAGCCAGCTCCCACCAGGAACAGTGGTGGGACTGGATCTGAAGCAGAACACAGCTCTTTTCTCCAGTCTTAATTGCACATATTCAGATGCAGTCCAGTGTCAATGACATGCATAGTTTATGCCCATTTAGATACAGAGGTAAACTTTTAAAGAATTTCAATATAAAACTGTAAAAATTAATAGAATGCATCCTGGATTTTCTGCAGTTGAAAACTCATGCTGGTTTTGACAGATCTTGTTTTAAACCTTAAAAGCACAAAGAAAAAAATCATTTGGCAGGACTGAAATGTGAAGATAATTAAAATAAAGTCTTTTTGAGGAAGAAAGGAAAGAACCACTTTGTGAAATAGAATTTTCATGTGACCACATTTTATGATAATGAAACTTTATCCCTACTTCTGTATATCAGCTGAAGAGTTAGCTGATATAAAGCTTTAAAGTGCATTTGAGCCTCTGTCTCTTGTTCATACAACATGCATCCTAATTTCTACTTTGGGAGATTTTAAAGGTGTCTTCCTTGTCCCACCACAGTCTGTTGCCTGCACTCTGCAAAGATCTTTCCCAAGGGTCTGAATAGCTTAATCTAGATTCAGTGATGTCAGTGAGCAGACCCCTGAGTACCTTAGACATCTTTGGTTTCTCTTGGCACACCAAACACATGTACAAATGAAAAAGTATTTGCCTTTGCATTGGGCTTCTCATGCTTGAAGAGAAGTTTCCTTGGATCCTTCTCTCTTCCCACATCTTGCCTGAATGTCTTTTTTTGTTTTAGTGCAAAATGAGTCAGAATTATTATAGCCATTTTCTGTCATGAAAAAATTTTATGAACACTTAAAACTATAACTACTACTTCATATGTTGTTATTTTTACTGTACAACCAGCCTGATAAGTTGTTCTCTTTTTTCACAGACTATCTCTATATATCTTACTAATATATGGTATGACGTTTGCTTCTCAGATGTCTTGATGTACTAATGTTTTGCTATAAATATTTTCCACTGTGACCTCTTCTAGCGTAAAAATATTTATTTTCTTTTATATTTGCCTATTTTCTTATTTGCTCACCACTTCTCTGTGTTTTCTTTTCTGTCTGGGTAGCTTTTAAAACAACCACCACATTTCCAAACTTAGGTACCATTGCTTGCTACCAGGGAAAAATTCCTTCCAGAGCTCCTCTCCATTCTCATGCACCCTTCAATGGAAGAGTCAAAAAGAACACTACATACCATAGAGGTATATCCTTTTGGCATTCACATCAGAAGAAATAAAGCGAAGAAACCAAATCAAACCAATAGATTAAACGTGGTGTTTTAAAATTACATATGCATTCCTTTTTCATTATTCTTATATATTGACTTCTGCACCTACTTTGTAGATATGCAAAAAAAAAAAAAAAGTTACTCATAGTAATTTTTTACTAGAATTGCTGACTCTGATTGTCACCAACTGTGGAAATGTTGGTATGTCACCAGAAGGTCCCTTCTGGTGCCTTCAATTAGACTGTTCTGGAAATTCCAAATTTCAGTATTCTTTATTTAGTGTTCAAAGTCCATTGTCATGATATTCCAAACACATTTTTATGGACTCTTAAGCCTCATCAATCACCCAATCTTCTGGGTAACCAATAAAACTGAAGACAAAATTTCAGTCTTTTAATGTTAACTTGTAACTTCCCCACAAGAAATATCATCACAAATGGCACTATCAGCATTGCTGTTGAAAGACACTCCAGAGGCAAATTATTTAATGTGCTCTGACCCTCAGCTGCATTTCTCTCAGAAGTGGCAGACAATTCCAGGCAGGCTGAACATCTTATTTACCCAGGCTTCCCTTTCCTAGGCTTTGTAGGATGCTTTTATAACAACCAAAGGACTTGGATATTTTATCAGTCTTATCTTGACTGAGATCTCCACTGCTCATCACCTGTTTTTCTTTGATCTATAAATGTTGGTGCAGAAATGTTTTCTTTGCCTTGTTGTTTGGTGGCTGACAGCAGGATGAGATCCAATCTGTTCTACCTGAATTGAAACGTGCATTTAAACCTGATCTTTTTACCTTCCAGCTCTATGGGAGATGGCTACAATGACTACAAGAGGTGCTGGTCTAAGCAAGTAGGCAGCGTTATGGACCAGAGCAGAACCAAGGGGACACACGTGTTTTTAAGACACTGTGTCCTTTGATCGTGATGCTGTCACAAAAAGGTTGTTTTTTATCATGTTCTCAGTTCCTCAGATTTGAAGGGCTGTTACTTATAACTACCACTGTGTTAGAGCTGATGTTGTATACTAGTCCATATTTCACAATTATCATTATTATTATTTTCAATTAAATTTAGTACTTGGATCAATTGTATGTCAACTGTAATGAAACTGAACATTTCCATTTATCCCATAGGTTCTGGCAACTTTCTGTCATTTTTCTTTTCCATATTTGATGAATTTACGTTAATAAAATTGTTAGCTTTCCTTGGATCATTTTCATTTTCAGCAATAACATTTTGTTTAAAAGAATATGGCAACAATTCTTTTTTGTCTCCTTCAACCATATCCTGGATAATCATTTTTAGCTTTGCTAATGTGAGCTCTTTGAATGTCCTTTTGAAGCTCTCAGTGTCTTCGTTGTCTTGAGGACAGTATTTTAATGATTCTTTGTGAATGATATTTCTTTCTCTTATGGATTTCCAGGTTTTAAGATTAATTACATCTGAAGTACTTGTTTCCTTTCTTTCTCTGCTGAAAATGGTAGGCAGGAATATAATTACAACAGGAAAAGGACTTGCAAGGTAAATGCTGTTTTTACATTTACTGAAGTAATTATTAAGGTAATAGCGTAGCAATGGTCAAATGGAGCACAGTAAAACATCCTTGCCTATTCCTTTCAGGCTTCTCTGTGCTCAGTAATGGAGAGGGCATGCCTCTAGTAGCAGTGAATGGGTCTCTTCTGTGATTTGAGACTACCATAAACTTGTGTGGAAACATCCAGTTAAACACCCTGGTTCTGATCTTTAGTGTGGAGGGTGCTCTTTTGTTCTGCCAAACCTTAATATGTGCCCCAAGTGAGGTCTTTAACTTATGTGTGACTGTACAGGAGGGAAAAGGGTTTTTATGTAAACCCTTCTGTCAGGTGCCACACGTTTCACCCACCCCACCACCAGCCAGGTACTTAGTGGCTTGTACCCAGATGTCAGGCCCAGGATCCTCAGAGGAGAGAGGACAAAACACACCAACTTACCAGTTTTTCTGGTGTCTCTGGGGTTATTCATAGGCTAACCACCATGTGCAGGCTTTGGATTGCATTTTTGCACTATATTGGTGCTGGCAGTTGTGTTGTTTCTAGTACCTACTTTTGAGATACAACAGAATAGATCTTGATAGGCAAGCAAATACATCCTGAGATACAGCTAAACTGCTGGTGAACCACCCTACCACCTTGCAGAGCCTGATAATAACACTTGTGTTTCTGCTGCAGTGTGATTATCTTTTCCCAATATCCCAGAAAACTGAGGAAGATGTAACCTGCTGTTCTGAAGAGATGGCCCTGCTGGTTAGTGTGTGCTGAGAGATCACATAATAACAAAATCATTTATGTCAGAAAAGGCCTCCAATGTAATTGAGTGCAACCCTTGATCAATCACCCCCTTTTCAACTAGGCCATAGAGCTAAGGCCCATGTCCAGCCTTCCCTTAAATACCTGCAGAGGTTAATGAATTCACCACCTACCTGGGGAGTCCACAGCTTCACAAACCTTTCTGTGAAGAAATTTCTTCTCATGTCCAACCCAAACCTCACCAGGAACAACCTGAGGCCATTTTCTCTTGTCCTGTTGCTGTTTCCTGGAAGAAGAGGCCAGCCCCCACCTGGCTGCACCCTCCCTTCAGGCAGATGTCAAGAGACATAAAGTCTCCTCTGAGCCTCCTTTTCTCCAGACTAAACAGCCCCAGCTCCCTCAGCTGCTCCTCACAGTTCTTGTGCTCCAGACCCTTCCCCAGCTCCACTGCCCTTCTCTGGGCTCACTCCAGCCCCTCAGTGTCCTCCTTGCAGTGAGGGGCCCAGAACTGGACACAGCACTCGAGGTGTGGCCTCACCAGTGCCCAGTACAGGGGACAATCCCTGCCCTGCTCCTGCTGGTGATGTCTTTTTCTCTGGTCTTAGAATTAAGAGCCAGGCACGGTTAAAGGATAAAAGGGTTTTTATGGTGTATTAATTTGTCAAGGTGGTAGAAGCTGAAATGCACACACTCGGTATATCGCATATACAATTTTATAAATTTTGTAAATTAGTATATCTGACAAAGATTCTCTAATGAGGAGCTTAAATTAATGATGTGACATCTCTCTATTCTAAAGCATTTCTTTTCAAATGGGGCTTGAGTCTAGTTTACAAGATATGTTTTAGAGAGAGGGTCTTGGTTTTTCAAAATAGCGTAAGTATTTCTGGCCCTCACCTGTGAGGTTTTTAGGATGTTTGGTCTTCTGGCTTAGCAGAATCCCAAGACTGTGTTAAAATATCAGGCTTAAAGAATTACAAGCATGTACGTTAAGAATACTGAGAATACATAAAAGGTATTTAAAGACATAAGGTGAAAAATCACCATGGCATCACTGGCCACACTACTGCTGATCCAGGCCAGGATGCCATTGGATTTCTTGGTCATCTGAGCACAGTTGGCTCTTTTGAGGCACTGTCACCAGCACCCCCAGGTCCTTTCCCACTGGGCAGCTTTGCAGCCCCTCTGTCCCAGCCCGTGGAGCTGCCTGGGGTTGTTGTGACCCAAGGGCTGAACTCAGCAGCTTGGCCTTGTTGAGCCACCATCGGCCTCAGCCCATGGTCCAGCCTGCCCAGGTCTCTCTGCAGAGCCTTCCTGTCCTAGATCTGGAAACCAGAGGACAAATGAGGCCAGACTCACATATTGCAAGAAATAAAAGCATTTTTCTTCAAGGTTAAGGACAAGCAGCCCACTCCCAAGTATGGCACAAGAAGTGTGCTGTCATGACACACTTCAGCTGAGCTTCAGATGTGAGCTAACCACTTCCTATTGGTTTCAGTTTCCACCTTCAGAATTCTTGGATCGATCTCTTTTTACTAGAAGCCAAATAACATTAGATTTCAGTTATAATATTATAAATTATAAAAAGAAATATATTATTTATGAATAGTATATAAAGTCAGATTACATGCAGGCAAAATACCAAAATTCAGGTCACCTATGAGACAGATCAGTAAGTGACAAATGCTTTTGCAAATAAATAGCACAGAAGTTGCTAAGTGACTCTAACCTGAAATAGCTGGTAGTGTCCCACTGCATACAATATGCAGCATCTTTAACAGCATGATGAATTGGAATAACTGAGACTGTTTATGTGTCCTCAAAAAGCTTCTGCTGCTTCATGACTTCCTGGTCATGCTAACTTGTGATATTCTATGGTACAACAGCTAGCCTTTCTGAAACATTTGTGCCCAAAAATTTTGTTTAGTAGTATCCTGCCTGAGGTACAAAAACCCTTGTGTTTTCAGGTTGAAAGGTAATAGTCAGCCCTACTTTTCTGACACTCCACCTCCTTTCTATGCATTTGAAAAATCATTTACACCCAGATTTAATTAGGATAGGAAGCTGTCTACTGCACTGAGTGGGGGTGTGAACTTTTGGGACTGAAGGGCTGCAGCCCTTCCATAAACAAGTTAGTGCAAGAACAGGGTATCACATCATGTGCTGCTGCCCTGACAGTTTGACTGCAAAGGTCTTTTTAGGAAGAGCTGAGTTTACTTTGATGGTATAAATAAAGAGATGACTATATAAAACTGTGGGGTTTTTTTAGTTCAAAACCAAATATCAGCAACCTCTTCTGTTCAGCTGTCTCAGCCCTATGATACCAAAATTTTGCTGAAGCTTGGAATATTATTTTGACTGGCCATGGCTCGAAGACATATTTTCTTAATGGCTGATTGCTGCTGACAATACCATATGAAGCATCATTTTTAAGTTAAGATTTTCGACGTCTAAAGTATTTTTGTTGGATCTTTGGGACAAATAAAAGAAGAATTTCCCCCCAAGTGAGGCTGTTGAGTTTTACAAACTCCCTTGTGCTTGAAAAGATATTAGCAAGAAAGATTTTTTGCACTGATCAGAAAATCAGTAAAAAGTATGGAGAAGAGTTAACACACAAAGAGAGACAAAAACAATGTTTCCTTAAATAGTACATCACAATATTTTATTCATTGGTGAATGATGAATTCTTCCAGGTATTCTCTTTTAAGGCAGAAAGAGTGAAAAATGTGTACAAAAATACCATAATCATAATAGAATGTCCAAAAAGTACCACAGGAAAATATATATTCCTTATTTTTCTTATAATTTAATTTATGTGCTAGCGATGTATATGTAACTGTAACATATTGTATTTCTTTTTTTTTCCTAGATAGCAATTTTTGCTGTATTTTAATCATCTTTGGTGTTTCTGTCAGCAAGCTGACATTGTTGGGGCTATGGTGCTTCATCCTTCTGGCTGTTTCCCCTATTACAAACTCTCTAAATGGAAAAGCTTTGGCTGCACTTGGTTTTTTTATTATAGCTAGACTTTCCTGCCATCAAAACAAAAATAAAACCATACCATTGTCTAAATTTCTATGCAAAATATGATTAGGATCACTAGTAGAAGTTTGCATCAAATTATTTCCTTTTATATGCCACCTCAGACTGAGCAGATGAGAATCTCTTGCACCCACTTGTGTAAACTTTGTTTGCATGACTAGCTCCACTTCAAACACATGGATGTTTTGACAGTGCAACAATGACAAAGAAACACAAGAACAGAAGAACAAAGGATGCCTGTAACAAGAGGCCCAGAAAAGTCCTTTGTGAAATTTATGTGTTGCAAATTAGTCCCAGTAAATAGACTATAAACATAATTCCAGGGCTGATCTTACCATGTTTAATTTGTTACAAAGTCCTTTGATGTTTTCATTAACAGGTTGTCTGCTTATCCAAGCTTTATTTTTTTTTTATTTTAAACCATAATCCTATGAAATTTGAGACAACATTAAATAGATTATACTGTTAGGATGTCATAACGTGCAGAATACATGTAGTTAGGGAGGAGTTCCTTTTGTGTGAAAGCAGGTCAAATTGGAGGGATTTATTCCTAATTTCAAATCTTCTTTTGCCTGTATATTACAGACTTAGTATTACAAAGGAACTGCTGTATTGTTTAGACCAGTTTGGCTCAAACAAGTCTGGCTGAGGACCATTCACAATCAATTAAGTCTTGTCACAGAACAAGTTTCCAGACATGGATCTCTGGTGGCTGCAGAAAAAGGCTTTTTTGACTCACTTGTAGGTGTCTGTGATAGAGTTTGGGGCTTTTTTTCTCCTATTGTTTTTCTTCTTTGGGTCTTATTTGCCGAACAATGTCCAACACTTTGATGAACATTTAAGAAAACTCAGAGCCTTTCTTTTATTAGTTGACAAACTATAGGCTTACGATACTGTTCTACACAAGTAAACCAGATTTTAGTAAGTCTAACACTGCTTAGAAGAATATTTTAATCTCTTTGCATCGTTCATGTATTAATACAATTGCCAGCACAGTCATGTAATTCTTGACAGAATCCCTTATAAGCAGGTGGTGTTGTTAATGTAATACAAAGAGTTAGTCTGAGATAGCTGTTGCTTTTTTTTCTTTTCATTTATGATCATAGAGGACACCTAAATTCCACACATGAATAATAAAAAGGATGTTTTTATCTCTCTGCTTTTCACATACAAAAAAATCCCCTGAATATAAGTTATACATGAGATATAGCTATGTTTGTACTCAAAAGTGTGCTTACAAGGCTGAGATAAACAGAGACCTTAAAATAATTTAGGACAGTGTCACTAGAAATGAGTCACATTTCCAGTGGACACAATACGTCTAACCTGACATATACCAGAGGACAGTCTGAGCACTGCTTTTATCTGAAAATCTTCTGAGACAATAAGGGTTGTTCCAGATGGCAAATAATATTTCATCTTTATATTATTCCTCCACTTCTGGGTAAGAGAGAACCATCTTTTCTTTCCTGGGTCTGTTTATCTTTCAGTGATGTGGTTACCTTAAAGTGAACATATCTGCCTTTGGTTTTTGTGGTGTGCTGAACTAGTCCACAGTGTTCAGTAGATTCAGTATTCATAAATTCTGTTAGAAACATGATAGATACTAAAAGACATTAATTTTGTTCATATAGCCCAATGAGGGTTGTCATTTAGTACAAACTCACTTGAAAGAATCTTTACTAATATTTAAGCTTTTCCATTCTGCAATTTCTTTGTGATACAAAGGAAGATGTAGAGTTGTACAGTGTCACTTCCATTGCCCTGGAATGAATAAAGTAATTAATTTTCTTCAGGTGGAACAATTAAAAAAAAATTTATTTCTTCATGATTATTTCCTCTCAGCAGTTATCAGTAATACTTGTTGTTATTGAGGAACACAGAGGATACAACACTGGCCTTACTGATGAACACCACTGTAGAAGAGCAGAAAACAACTTTAGATGTTAGAATTGAGGGTCACAGAAGAGTAATTGCATATAAATATACAAAGAATTGTAAGACTGCTTTCAGTTAGTCAAATAAGGTAAAAATAGGAAAGAGTTGCAGAATACCCACACTACTATGTTTACTTATAAAACCTGGCTAATTATAAAAGTTAAATTAGTTAACTTCTGCCTAACCTGCACTTTGCCACTCTTAGGAAGACGACTAGGAGCATTGCAAAGATGACTTAAGTTGACTCATACCACTTTCAATGGTATAATGGCTGCCTTCTTACATTTCTCACCTCCCAACATATGTTGTCCTCTGCTGTCCTCTCCTTCCCACACTCCCTTCACTCCAGTCCTGGCGACTCAATCTACCCATTCAGATACCTTCATGAGTCAGTTCAACTCAGCAAAACCTCAGAAAACTAGCCCACTTTCCTGCTGGCTTATTCAATACTTCAGGGCTGAACAGGTGCCAGAGCTGGCATGAGATCTCTAACAGGAGTGTATAGCCAGAGGAAAGAGATGGTCTTTCCTTCTTTGGCATCTCTGAAGTATTAATTTACTTTATTGCATCTTCCCAAACCAAACATTCAGTGAATTTCTAGATTTTCTGGGAAATGGTGTGAGGGTAAAAGAGAACTGGCAGTTCCTCCAGTGAACAGCAAGGAGTCATACATGCTGACTTCCCAGCTGAAGTAGGGGAAAATGGGTTGATGTGGTTGATCCTGCACTCTTCATTGACCTCAAACCCAAGAGAATTCTACAATGGGAAGTAATGCAGATTTCTGGATGTTTAAGAAATATAAAGATGAAGCTGTAGAAGCAAAATCAGAAAGACTATGAAGATTACCATAAAAGTTGCAGGGAATGTCTCGTAAGAAAAAGTATCTGTAAGGGATGCTGCCAATAAAAGGCAGAGCAAGCAAAGAACTATTCTGCTGTTCATCAGATTCAGCAGGTTTTTTGACAGATAACACAGAGAAGGCTAAAATGTTCAAAAACCTTTTGCATCTGACCTCTGTTAAAAGGTTAGCTGCAGCACAGCAGACAGTGAAAACCACTGAAATAGTTAAAAGCTCACCCTCTGGTAATGAACCCTTTATTCGTTTGCTGGGCTTGGTGAAATACTGAGATGCTTAAAGAACTAATCAATGTAGTCTCAGCCTTTTTGTGCTTATCTCTGAGAACTTAGAGAGTACAGGGAGCATACTGCATCTCTAGAAAAGACAATAGCAGGCCTTTCTTTGGAAGGAAAACAGCAGGTCCTTAGAGTTATTGAATGGTAGGCTTAGCTTCAGCTCCTGAAAAAGTACTGAAGCAAACAGGCTGTTTATTTGCAGGTAACTAAAATTTATTAAGAAGATGAACAACAAACATCTTCCAAGGGGTTGATTTTTTCTAGAACAAACTGTATCAAACCAATATAATTTCTTACTTTGACAAAGCAGAGATCTTTGATGTCAAATAGGAAATAAAAAAATTAGTTATTTTAATTTATCATCTTTAGTGCTTCTCTTATTCTCATACTGAACTCCTTTTCTGTATGTCTTTAAGAAAGGATTGAACTGTTCCCTGTCAGAGATGTTTAAAGATCCTGTCCTCAGGCCAGAGGTTAGTGGAAAGGGGCTGGTGAAATCCAGCTTGTCTTGACTTTAATAAGTTAAAAGAGAGATTCAACTACGCTTTCACTACTCACAGCAAGATAGGAAATAGTATCAATAATTAGGCCTTAAATGAAGATCAGCTTGAGTACATTTGATGTGATTGCAAGGTACATATGCTATTCAAATACACAGCACTGTGAGCAGTATTTCCTAACATAAGTGTAATGAATCAGTGTTAACTAGGGCCACTCTATAAGGGAGCTGTTAATTACCATGGGATTTGTCTTGTTTCACTGCTCGAGTGCAAGGCTTTATCCGCTTCAGTCCAAACAACAGTAACCAGAGGAGTTGCAAAAGCTTCTCCCCTTTCTCCAAGTAGACATAAGAAATATAAGTTTAAGAAGTACCTTCATATGTACATGTGATAGCATTCTCCTGAATGTCTAGGAAAGGTAAAATTATATAGATAAAGCAGCTTCCTCACAGACAGGACATGTTATCCTGTAATCTGACTCTTCTGACAAGGCTGCTTTGCCAAGGACAAATAAATAGCCCTTACATGAAGGAATGCATTGTGCTAGTAGTGATGGCAAATTGCTGATCAAGACCAGCCTGGAGCCTGGAATTAGCCACCGCCAAGTCAGAGGTGCAGAGATAAGCCACTCTATATCTAGACCTCTCTTACATTAAATTTATTTTCTGTGTGCTACAAGTCCTGGAAGAAACAAACACCACACTCTGTTTTAATTTAATTACAATTCATTTCATAATCGTTGCTCTGTTCTCTCCATAGGCTGCTCAGGAAGCATTTCACAAACACCAAGGAGCAAAGGCTGGAAATTATGGGGAAAGTAATTTTCAATTTCCTCACAGGAAGTGATTGTATCAAGAGACATATTTTCTCTAAGAAATGAAGACATGTCTGCTTTCTGGAAGGGGCACACTCAAACTAAATGTTCACTATGAGAAACACATGCCCCAAAGTGTGCTCTGCACACCTACCTCACTGTGTGGGGCACACAGCAGCCCGCTGCAGCCCTCTGTTCACAGATCTTTCTTGGAAAAAAAATCTAGGTGAGCAGGGGATTGAAGTGCTGCCCTGTCTCCTTCTGGGACGGACTACAGGGATCAGGAATTTTGGGGTTGCTTCCTGCCCCAAAAGACCAGAGAAATCCTGAAGGTGCAGGTCAGTAAAGCTTTGCCATGGAGTGTTTCTGCAATTGCTGAGAGCTCTCTCCCACTGCCCAGAAGTGCTGCAGCTATAATGAAGATTTTCTAAGTGTCTCGCTGTCTGTCAGTCCTATCAGCCTGAACTAGAACTGCTCAAAATAGTCTTTTTACCTTTTGTTTTTCCCCTTTTAGGACACTAGGACTTTTCATCTCAGTTTCCAGAATTTATTGTGGATAAAGACTTTGATGATTAAAACCCTTCTAAAACCTATCTGAGCCTCCAGCTCTCCAATGAATGCTTTGTTTCCCAAGAGTCAGTATAATGTGTTCAGTGGCCTGGCCCTTTTCTCTCTGTGGAAATTAATATCTTTATGTAAAATGACTAAATCTTACTATGACAAGAGCAAGAATGATAGGAATTCTAGAACTCTATAAGAGCATTGCTTACTATGACATTGATTGACATATAATTCCTGAATAATTGTGAAAGGAATTTAATAAAACTTCTAAAGATGCCTGCAGGTTCTGAGAATTTTCTTTATGTCCCCAGTATAAGCAAATTAATGTAATGATATGTCAATCACTCTTTTAATCTCCAATGTGCTTATAAATTTATGTAGTATGGATGAAAAATCAGTCAGTATAAACTGAAAGAGCAATATAATAGAGCCTCCAGACAAGATCTGCTGAAAATCAGCTACAGTGACAAACATGAACAGTCTTTGCTGAGAAAAAATTACATTATCAGTTACCTATGGTAAAGATTTTCTCTATACATAAGGTAATCTTGCCATCCAGTTTGGTTTCAAGCCTTTCAAGATGCTTAAGGTGTTCGTAACTTCAAACATACACAACTTCTGAGACCAATCTTTACTTCTCAACATTGCTCAGCATAAACATATCATTCGGTAACAAGGAATTGTTTTATTTGATAGGATTTAAAGAAAGAGTTACACTTAATTTAAAGGGAAAGAAACAGCTTATCAGAAACATGGAAACATAAGTCTGATTAAATTCTAGAAGCAATTTGAGCAGGAGTCTCCTCACAGAAAGGTTCTTAATTTCATCAGAAGATTGGAATACAGACACCTAGTAAAGCATTGGCACCTCATGGCTTGGAAGTCCAGAGTACCGTAAAGTCTTCCTTCATCTCCAGAGTAATGCAAATTACTAACATGCATAGAATGAGAAAATGGAACAAGTGTTCTTACAAAAGACAGCTTGCTGCTGAGTTGTCTTTTGCCACTTAGCTCACAGAAATGTGAAGTGTTCAAATGCATCAGTTCCCTTTCAGGATACATAACTCATCTGACATCAGCATTTCTACTTCCAAGGCTGAGGATTACTTTTTCAAAATTTAGTCAGTACATTTAGAAATATTCAAATTTTACTTTTGTCTGTGTTAAGTGTCTAACGTGGGTGTGACGCAGGAAAAATATTTAGGACTCTGTGTTCCTTTACCTGGAGAGAGATAGGCACTTCCTTTTGTCTCATTTCTTGAGTAGAGAGTGCACAAGGATAGCAGTTTTATCAGATGGGACTATATTGACACTATCTGTTTAACAGTGACAGTTACTCTGCTATATTAAAGTTTCTAAAACCTGTTTTTGGGACATGATTATGCCCATTGCTGAGTAGTACACACAGCTAGCTTGTTTGGGGTAAATATTTTATGAGACCCTTATTAAATGGTGACCAAGCAAGTTCTCAGCAGGCAGCTGTGGGGGGCCTGTGGGTCCAAGCACTATTCCAGATGTCTGCCCTGGGATTTCTAATGGCATTACAGATGAGGAAGTGTCCATCAGCAAATCTTTGCAGTCTTAAAATCACATGCAGAATATCATTCCAAGTGAGTCTAAATTGATGGGAGGAAGGGTGAATGGAAGAAGCAAAGCAAGAGTGTGGAAGGTGTAACTGCCCCACAGCATCAATGTGCATGTCACTGCCAGCAGCATTTCACGTGGCAGCAGTGAGATCAGTGACACTGACTGTGCATCAGAGCACGAAAAGCACAAACTTTTGTTCCCTGCCTCTCATATTCCTGCTTCTTAAGTTAGTGGGAAGAGAACCAGCACCTCAGGTAGGGCAGATGCAGGTTGACCTCTGGTCTGAGACAGCTTGTCTGATGTTTGTCTGACAAGAGGAACTCATTTGGTCATGCTGTCATCAGCATAATTCTTGCATTGTCATTTTATTGATTTTATTAAGCTAAACAGATATGAGTCTAAAGAAGTGAAAGATATATCTGCCATTCCTTCCCAGGTAAGAACTGCACCTCTTTTTGTACAGAAGGACAAAAAACTTCCTAAATGTTGGCCTGCTGTTAACATGAGAGTTGAATGAGTCACTCAAAAGGTAGAGGTTCTCAACATGTTCTTCATGTGTCTTTACCAGCACTGCTGGGCCCCAGGTGTCAGGAACAAAAATCCAGGATGATGCAAACACAGGCCTGCTGTCAGTGAAGGCAGAATTGATGTGTGAGCTGTTACTGGAGCTTGACCCCTGTGACTCAATGGACTCTGTCAATATCCCCCCAAGGGGTCAAGAGAGCTGGATCATGTCATTGTGAGGACATTCTCCATAATCTCTGAGAAGTTGTGGAGCTCAAGGAATGTCCCAGAACACTGGAAGAAGGCTCCTATCACCCTCCTCTACAAGAAGAGCTTAAAGGAGGACCCAGGAATTTATGGTCCCATCCATCTTACTTCAGCCCCTGTGAAAGTTAAGAAATTAATCCTCCTGGGGGTTTATCACATGTCAGGTGAAGCACATGACTGGGAAAAGCCAGCATAGATTCACCCAGGGCAAACTGTGCTTGGCAAACTTGTCTGAAGATAGGATCTTGTGTACTCATATATTGATTATGTTAGCAAAGTGTATGAAGATGTGGATGCTTGGGAATGGAGAGCCACCCTGCAGAAAGACCTGGATAAGCTGGAATAGTGGGCTAATGAGAACACTGTGAAGTTCAGCAAGGACAAGTGTAAGGGTTTGCACCTAGGAAAGCCTAATCCAGGAACACAGCACAGCCTGGGACCTACCCAGCTTGGGAGCAACTCTGTTGGAAAGGGTCTGGAGCTCCTGGTGCACTCAGTTCCATCTGAGTGACCACTGCTCCTGCAGCACAGAAAGGGAACAGGATCCTGCTGGCTCCAACAAGGGCTTCACCAGCAGAGATGAAGTTCTTGTCCCACCCCCTATGCATGTCAGGCCACACCTGGAATACTGTGTTCAGTTTTGGCCCCCGGTGTACAAAACAGATGTGGACAGGCTGGAGAGGGTCCAGAGAAGAGCCACAAAGAAAATCACAGGGCTGGGAACTCTGGCACATGAGGAATGGCTGAGGGAATTGGGTTTGCTCAGCCTTGAGGGCCTTGAAGCATTAGGAGAGACCTTATCCCTATGTTCCAGTATTTACAGTGGCTACAGAGAAGATAGAGAGACTCACATTTTACAAGGAGTCACATGGAGAAGAGGAGGGCTAATGGGTATGAGTTACTTCTGGAGAGATTCCAGTTGGACAAAAGAGAAAAAAATTTGCAATGAAAACAATTGGCCATTAAAACAATCTTCCCAGGGAAATGGTGGGAAATTGGTTGTTTCTCTAGATCTGAGATTAACTAAGTAGAATTGTATTGCAAACAGAAGCAACAGATAGTGAAAGATGCCAATTGTGTATGTGAAGAACAGTAGTGGGGAGAGAGGAAGGGTGGGGAGGAGAGAAGGAGAAAGGACTTTTTGGTGTGACCATTTTTAATAATTTGTGCATTGAAAAAGAGGGACATTCAATGAAATCATCCAAGAAATTTCCTGCCTGATTTCAGAATCACTGAAAGGGACCTGTATACTTGCATTTAAGAGATCAAGGCCTGAACTCTTGCTTAGACTACCCTAAGTCCATGTAGTAAAGGTGGAAGGCACTTAATTCTGCCTCCTCCTATAGGGACTATGTACAGGCAAGACATATGAGGTTATATGGTGGGAAAGCAGAACATAATCAATGTTTTAGTTGAAATTTTGTTTCCTTAAAGAGAATATTATTTTCTATGGTTTGGTGTTTTATGGTTTTGTTTTGTTTGTTTGTTTGTGGCTTTTTGTTTTGTTTTGATCTTTTTGGGTTTTTAAGGTTTTTTTTTTGTTTTTGTTTCTTGACAGCTAGTAATGAGATAAGAGAAGCATCAAGCAATTGCAGGAATTCAAAATAATAGAAACGTATTTGCTTTCCTGTTTCTATTTAAAAAACAGAAAACAACTCAAGTGCTGTCTTTGGAGAGCAAGTGGAACAGTAACCACACTTATTTATCATTATCAAGGCTTGACATGACACTGTTATCTGTGTAGTTAATAAAACCCCAAAACAGTGGAACATTACACTTTCTCTTTAAAAATAGTGCAGAAGACATCCACATGTCTGTTGTAACACCCTGAAGTAAGTCCTCCTTTGACTAGCTGCAGATCAACTGGAAAAGCATTGATTTATATGAATGACAAAGAGAGTTAAAGGAATGCCTATTACTGGGGAAAAAATACAGTGAAAATGTATGGCAGTAAGTAATAGCTATGTGTGAGTTTCAAGTTCACATATTTTAAAACACATAGATAAGAGACAGTGGCAATGCACAGCCTGGCAGTGTGATTTGCCTTTGGAAGATGAACACAACATTTTGCTATTCCTTTTTATGAAAAAAAAATTTATAAAGACTTTTGAGACTTTGTAAGCCCATCTTCTAAGGCTGAATGTTAATGATGAAAATGTTAGGAAATAGGAGTATGAAAAATGTTATTTTGACAAAAGGAAAAGCAAAGTACACCTGACTGGAGGAAATGCTTCATTTGTTGAATACCAGCCATTAAGGTGCAAAAAGTTAAAGTGCCATATTGCAATCTAACATGCTGATTTTGAAAATCTCTAATGCCTCACAAAACTGTTTCTCTGTATTACTTACAGGACAAGAAGTATTACATATATGCTCATTTTGGCATTTCTAGCTAAAAGAAACACAGCAGTACTTGTATCTAGTTTTCCCATGGATAGATACAATGGAATAGTTAATCCCACAGATACTGGGCTAAAGAGAGTACAAAACAGACAGTGCAGAATTGTCCCCGTGCAAAATACTCAAGTGTTTTTTCCTATCTCTTCTGGTCATGTGAGCTTTCTGAAATATTTTTTAATCCTCTGTGATTTTAGTAGACTTTGAAGATGTGGATTGTGATACAGTGACAATCTACTTACCTTAGTAAGCAAAAGAAAAACTATGATTTCAGTGTCTGAAAGAACTTACAAATGAAAGCTGACTTGCCTTTAAGTTGCAAAGGAATATATTTCACCCTCTTACCATTTTTTCATCCATCTTTTCAATGAATAGGAGAGGGGAAAGAGCAGTGCCCTTTTTCACTGCTTTTAATTTGTCCAACCTGTAGTGATCCCAAAATACAGAAACAGTACCCTGTTTGTTGTTTCAGCTTGCTCTCAGCAGAGCTCAGCTGGGCCTCCACCATCCCAGGAGAATTTTCTTGGCCCTTTGTACTACAGAAACATTCATTATGTAAAGTTTGATTTCACTGCGTAGAGAGATGCCATAGAAAAAATTAATGTGATCTAAGGCACATCAGAATTTCAGCATATGTTCTGGTAGCCAGACTCCCTCTGGGCTGACATAACAGTACATGGTGGTTTAACAGTTCTTTAATTGAGCAGAAAATAGCACAGTCAAATCTATTAGCTGGAGGCTGAAGGCAAAGAAATTCACACTGGGAAAAAGCTAACATTTGTAAAGGAATACATAGCTAATATTGAAATGCTTCATTGAGGGATATGATGAACTCAGTCTGCCAGTCCCTTTACATCAAGACTGGGCCATTTTTCAGGCCATGTGATGCTGAGGTTCTGATACAATGCTGATCATACTGTTTTACTTTAAGATATGTACATCTACAGAATTCTATATATTGTTATTATTAATTACATATTAGCAAGCATATCTTTAGCAAATTAACAGATACAGTTTTAATATTCTCCAAAGCACTTAAAAGAATTATAATTTGCTAGATTTTTATGGATGAAGAAAATTCAGTTTCTTAGTTAAGGTCTTAACAAGATATTTGAGAATTTATTTATATTTTGTCTTGCTATGAAAATATATCAGAGGCTGCTTAATTCACTATTAAAATATGTGTTGCATTTAAACATCCCTACCTTTGATTTCTTATTGTTTCTTACCAAAATTAATCTGTCTCTTTACTATTACATTAGCAGGGTTTGCACCTGAGCTTACTGAATTGTCACACTCCTGTGTTGTGAGCACCTTCCAGTTGAGAAGATAGGAAAAATCTGATCCTTTAACAGCAGAAGTGTCTGTGAGGCCTGCCCCGGCTGCCTGAGGATAAAAAGGAAATAAAACTTGCAACAACTTCCCTGGCAGATCTTACAGTGAGCAAAGTCCACAAGAAGACTCCCTCTGATTTCAGCAGGCTTCCAAGAGCACAAGGATCTGTCTTCTTCACCTGAAATTTTGGGAAAACCTGAGCACAAGAGCTAACAGCACAAAGTCAAAACACTTGATCCTGCTCCTCCAGTGCTGCTCTAAACTTGAAACAACTTACAGCTTTTAGTACAGAGAGTGCCAAAATGGGTGCTTCAGGGCCAGATGAGACTGTGCCATGGAAACTGTGTGACAGCAAATGCTTTTTCTCCCTAAGTGAAGTCAGCATCCATAACAGCTCCTTTGGGTTACTACTGAGTGCAGCTATTTGTACCTGCTAACCTAATCCCCCCCCACCCCCAGCGGATGTCTTTTCAACAGCAGGAGACCTGAGACCCTCCTGGCTTTCCCAGCCTGAGCTAAAAACACAGCAGCTGTCACTTACATATGGGTAACACCCATCCAGATACACCAAGCACCTCTCAGAGCGTGAACTGAGGCTTGAGCAACACTAGATCTGGCTCTTTTTGAACATGAAACAAGACACACCCTCTTCTGATTACACAAATGTGCTATAAGCTGTGTTATGAAATAATTACCTGAAGTTTCCTAGACTTCGTAAGAGGAGAGCAGGGAAGAAAAAAGCTGTGGTTAGCTTAAGTCTCCAAAAATCTGCAAGATGTTCCTTTTTCACTGTGAATTTCTGTCAAGATAGCATCTGGTGAGTTTCTGTTGCAAAAAATATTGTCGACAATATTTTCAGCTTATTAAAAGGAAATTGGTGGTAGGCATGGTACTGTGTAAACTATAGCTCTACTCAAATGAAGAGAGCAATTATTCCTAGTAAGGAAATAAAATTTATTAGATAGAGCTAGGAAAACAGAGATGAAGACAGCTAAAGAGCTCAATTGTGCTTGTACCTCACAGTCTAAGCTTACAGCAACAGGGTATGTTGAGTTTTATATACTTCAGAGGAAGACAAGACTAAGTTAGGAAAAGATAATGTTATACAGATAAAGTGAGATTTTAAAAGTAGAAATAACATGGCACTAAAACAATGGACTAAATTATCAGCAGAATTCAGTATAGTTTTCTTGATGATCTGCTCTAATATTTCATGTAGTGATTAATATGAATAAAGATGTTTAGTTTTAGCCATTTGCAGCTTTTTTTTTTTTTTTTTTTTTTACACACATCATCTATAAAGCCATCAGTGATTTTTGTCTGTCTGGAGAGTAAGAGTAGATCACAGAACCTGTCACTAAGTAAGAAAGGATATAAGTACGGATTTGTTGGAGGCCAGAAAGGGGAGAATGTTTGTTTGCCTGATATACCTGAGATAAGGCCAAATATTAAAGATCAGGAAATGAGCTGCTCTCAACCTGATCCCGAACCACCTGCTGCCCCAGGCCTTAAGCCATCTGTAAAACCTGACCCTGAGTCAGCTGTAAGACCCTCAGAAATAATTTGTACCCCCCTGTACAGGTCTATTATGATTCAAAGCCCTGCAATAAGCTCCCAACACTTCTGGAAATGTTGCAATCTACTGAAGTTTGAGTCGGGACATAGAAATGGTATATAGATTCTCACAGGGTGAAAAGGCAAAGGTTTTTGGGATTGTTTTTATAGTAAGCTAATAAGAGATAAAACACAAAATGGTGGAGTGATGCAGCTAAAATTCTTTCTTCCTTTCTTCTACCCATGAGCCCATGTTCTACTGAAAAAGTATTGGACAAACTTGGCAGCATTTCCAGTGTTACAAACAGATTTGTTACAGGGACATTGGTTTAAATCTATAAATGATAAGTTACATTGGTTTTGGTATAAAAAGAGCTTGAAAGACGAGGAGCCATTATTATTCTTCTTATCCTTCTTCTGGTTCTACTACTCTCCTCCCACACCTGCTAGCCGTAGTGCTGCTAAGATAAATAAACAACAACAAAATTCAAGCATTCAGCCTTTGCAATTTTCTGCCTGCGACACCACCACGGACAAAATTCCCTGTGTCTGTTCTGATAAATGAGGCCAGGAATGGACAGGATTCACAGAGCACCTGAAAAAATTAGATTGGAAGAAAAAGGGTAGCATGACATCATGCTTTCAGAAGCAGGACCTCAGAGAAACAAGTGCACAGCCTTTGTCCCAAGGGCTGACAGATTTTGATTAAATCAATTTCCAGATAAAGTAGTGCACAATAATTAAATATTTACTAAGAAAGGAATACAAGTTTTGTCTGAAGAATTATGTAAAATGTTTAAATGTTCTTCTTGCAGGGAGAGAGATTTTAGTAGTTCTGCTAGTTAGAATAAATCTCTAATTTAATAATTTGTGATTTCTCATCACAAAGTGTCTCTAATATTGTGCTTTTCTACAGTGTGATATTATCACGAGGGCTGAGCTTCTGACCAGAAAAGGAAAACTGTGATGTCTGATAATGTACCCAGGACTTTCTGAATGTTCGTTTCTTTGTGTGGATCTAATAGTTGGCACAACTTCTGACTTGAATAAATGCAGAGGAAAAAAAGAACCCTGGTACTGGAATAGAGAAATTCAGGGTTTTAAAAATAGATTTTTTTTTTCCTTTGAGGACTGTCACAAACCCATTTAGAAGAAGGAACAGATGGTTAGGAACCACTTATAAGGAGCTTCTCTCCAGATGTGCTTAAGAAAGCAGAGCACTTTTGATCTGTATGGATAAGAACGCCCATACCTCCTTTCCTCTGCTGGTAATGAGGTGTCTTTTTGCTGTTTCTTGCTCTCCTTGGGCTGCATGAACCTCCACATGTAGTTCCTCGTGACAAGAACTGCAGCAACCTCTCTCTGTATTGCCAGAGGTACCATTCTACTCCAGAGCATCCCTGATACAAATTCAAGCATGTCATTTGGATTTTATGGTATGACAGTGCTATGTATAGTATATAGCAATAGGATAATGTGCTATAGTATATACCAATACTATAATGTGCTATTATTTTGTAAATTCATCTCTTTTAAACTCAAGGTATCTGAACTACAACATTACTTTCAAAACCAAGAAGTGAAGGTATTTTTCAAACAGGAGCGGTGGCTTTTTGGAGTTCCCTACAGTCAGTAGTTACAGTCAGTTCCATTTCTTCAATATAGAGATCAAATCTTTCTCCAAGGCATGTCGCTGGCATCTGATAATGAAAATATTTGCATTTGGAGACTCAGGGAATTGTTCCTCAACTGCAAGCAGTTGGTAATTAGCTCTTTTTAATGTTGCAAAATGTACAGCTTTCTTGGCTTCTAGATGTTTAACATGTTGCTTATCAAACATCTGACAATTATAGCTACAGTAAAAACTCCCTTTTCCTCTCACCTTACTGCAGTAATTTATTGTTTTAAAACAAGTGTAGCATTCACAGAAACCACTCTGTGCATCTCATTCTCAGCACATCATTTATACCTACTACCAAAAACCTCCACTGCACATCACTTGGAAGTGTTTTGTATCCCATCAGCATTACCCAGGTAACAGCTGGACACACGCTGACCCATCTGACCATGGGCAGCTCTCTCCCCACTCCTTACTTGTAATCTGGGGACTTAAACTGTATTTCTTGTTTGGCATCACAAAAGAAAGATTTCCTCACCATTCTGACATTAAAAACAAACAAATAAACAAACTACCATTTAAGAAACTAGGGGACTCTTGCGAAAATATCGATGGAAATATTGAAGTCTTAGTATTGTAGGGAGTTTTTTCCCCCACATATTTTATGCACATGCTTATTTTCTCTTTGATTTACTGGGACTGGAGGAGGTAGGAATGAGTTCAAGCCAAAAATCTGGGAAGTAAGACCTAGGTTTTAAATTTCCCTTATACCAGTATATTTATGATAACATGCAAAGCATATTTCTAATTAGCTAAGAAAGCCCCACTGGGTAACATGAATCTGAAACTGTTTTCGAACAGCTATCATAAGGTTATTTTGAATAGAAGTTGTGAACTTGCATTGTTAAGTCAACCAGCTCCCATTTGAAATATTTGGTAGTTAGATACATACACTCAAAAAGCAGACCCATGTTTAACAAAATTACAATGACTGAACGAGACATCAGCTCCTTCTTAAGAGCTATTAGAAAAGGAGAAAACAAACAAATTGTTTATTTGCTTTGGGAGAAGAGTTTTTTACATGAATAATATTGAAAGGAAAAAAATATTCACAGTGGAGTATTTATGCTAAATATTGATGTTCCACCCCAGTGAAGGTCACAATTAGTGCACTGGGATATTACATTATGTATGAAAGAGCAAGAGAGAATATGTTAGTAAGGTTATAGAACAGCTGTATTTAGACAATGTGAATGTGGAAAAAACCAGAGATTGTTAAGCCTTGCTTTTGCTACACAGTCCCTATAAAAAATATCAGTCTTAGACACGCATTTTAGGAGCATTTGCCCATGGGAATCAGGCTGGAGCTATTCATTAGAAAAGGACCAAAATATAGGATCACAAAGATACTACAGTTAAATGTAAAAAACTTTGAAAAAAAATTACTGAACTGAATTAAATTATTAGATCAACAGATTTCCTGAAAGTGGATTCAAAGGAAAGAAAACTGAAGGGAGGCACAGTCTGTATTTATTGCTGGGGTTCCAGCAGCCGAACTGTAGTTCTGGTTGAGCTGGCTCTTACATTAACAGCCCAAATATCTCAAGGTTTATTATCCATGTTTTATACTACTGCAGCTTGAAAGTGAATATATGGACATTAGTGAAACAGGTTGTGCAAATTTAATTCTTTCTGAAATTACAGAACAGTAATATGCAGAAGGTGGAATGTGGTTTCAGACAACATGGAAATGAGATCTCCTTCTTTCTAACTTTAAATGAAAATGCGTTATTTCAGACTCTATGTCTTCTTACAGCAAGCAAGGGACTTCTTGTCATAAAATGAAGAATGAAATATTACTGTGGTTTTGCCTAGGCATAAAAACTTTGCCTAGGTAAACTCTTCCTGAAAGACTTCTGTCATAATCACAGTAATTCATTGTGAATAGTACAGCTTATTTTTGGAACAGTAAACTCATTGGATAAGGATGTGGGTACTCTGACATATACAGAGAGATGCTGAAGTAAGCCCTTGTTTCCAATAAATATCAGCATTAAAAAAAAAAAAAAAGTCGGGGGGAGGTACAGATTTTTTTTAAAAAAGTTTAAATGAATATTTTAACTGTATTTCTCTAAAGAAATTGGGACCAGTGACCAGTGGTGTATATTTATCACAAGACAGTAGGGAATCTTTCCTGCATTAGGACTGAAGTTATTGAAGCGAGATAGTATTAGAATAGCAGAACACTGATGAATTCAGTCAGAGTCTCCCTTTCTGCCTTCATGTGTACCCTAATCAATAATTACGTGTGTTGGTTTCTTTGGGCAGGGAGAGTTGTGTCCTGGCCCATCCAGCAGCTCTGTCCTTGCAACCCAGAAGAGCATGTGAAGGTGTTGAGCAAAGGCTGGTGCCATGAGAACTGCGTTTGAGAACAAAAGCCAGACTGCATGTCTTGTGTGTCTAGGTGATGGGAGAGCTGAGCACAAATGTTCCCACTCTGCCCTGCCCTGTGGTCCTTGGCCCCTGCCTGCTGCCTTCTGGAATAGGGCATCCACACTGACCAGGCTCAGGCTCTAGGTCCCCTCAGCAATGGAGCTGGTAGCAATAAAGCAAAGATCCTGGTTCTTTCCGAAACACTTCAGTGGGTTTCTCATTTCACATATCAGGAGAAGAAAAAAAATCTGCTTTACAGTGGCTAGTTGTGCATCTGCTGATATTGGCTTGGTGTTGAAAAAGCTGCCATGGGAGATGAAGCATTCTGCCTACTCCTTATTAATACTTTCAATTGCTGCATATGGCATAAAGCTGCTGAGCCAGAGAGCTTAGGGAAAATGCAATGTGCTAACAAACAGCAAGCTCCAGAACAGAAAGTCTGCTGGGGCAATTCTTCAGCATAGACTTCAAGGAGCAGTATATGCATTGCACAGGGAACAACTTATTTTAGGTTATATTAGCCTAGGACTTACAAACTCAGAGGAGCAGAAAGAACCTGCAGGAGTCAACATACATCATGCCAGAGACAAAGAATTTTTCCCTAAATGAGGAGCAAATAAAACTTCCACACTAAACTCACTTCTGAGCAATAATGCAAAAACAATTTAGACTCACTTCCATGACTCTTGTGTGGCACTTGTGTCTTCTTCATCTGAGGAACAAACAGAGGTTTGTTCCTATCCCCTTCCTGGAGGAGCCATGCATCTCTGTATCCTCAGAGACAAGACGCTATGAATTTCAAAAATCCATCTTCAGTCCTTTTGGAAGACCCAGTGATGTTTCTTGCATTCTGAGGGAGTTCCTGAGCCACCCCAGAGGATTGGTACCTCCCTCCCTCCCTCCCTCCCTCCCTGCCCTGCTCAGCCCTTACAGCATGGGTTTATCTCCCCTCTCCTTTCCTATCCTTCAACCTCTTCTTGCTGCCATGGGACAACCTTGATGGCTGTGCACAGAACTCATGGGGCAGGTAGTGAAATATCTCTAAAACCAAGGGGAACAGACACCCCTCCCTACTCCTGCAGGATAGCAGATAAAGGGAGAGAAGGGCCTGAAACAAACAACCCATCCCAAAGCCAATACTGCTGGACCCTGTCCTTCTGACCCCAGGCCAGATGAGCCCAGGGTTCCTGTCCTGCCCCTGGCAAGTTCTAGGAGCAATAACTTCCACCCTAGGCAGTCATATCTAACTTCCCTTGCCGTAGAAGGCCTGTAAAATCTTCTCTGCATCCTCATGGGAGACTGGCAGAGGTTGTAAGCCTGGTGCAAGGAGCCAATGGCATACAGCAGTACTGAGCCTGGGTTTGAAATCCCTTCTGCAGCCTCCAGGATGATGGACATTATTCCATCTCCCATGACAGACCTCAGAGCATCATTTTGCACTCTCTGCCAGAACTGTCTTCCCAAGACCAGACCACCCTCCTGCAGCAGGTCTGGGAGGGAGCTGCTAGGGCTGTGATAATAGAGGGCACTCTGCAGGATGCCGTGGGACACTGTGGGGCACCAGGGCCAGGAATGGGTAGGGTCAGTGGAGAACAACAGCAGGCAGAGAGGTGGAGAAGAGCAGGAAAAGCCTGGTGTTGGTGCTGTGGTTAAGTTGCTGCTATGTACTCAGGGGGTGCTGTGAAATGCCACAGAGGTGTGAAACATCGTGGTCAGGAACGTTAGCTGCTCCCAAAACAGCCAGTAATATGATGAAGAAAAGGCTTCTGCACCACAAAAGCGATGGCTGGGGTAGGGGTAAATTCCTGAGAGTGAGAGGACCCTGCAAAGATGTGGCAGATTCTGGAGCTCCCAGCTGTGAGGATGCACTCCCCACTGATGTTCAGAAGATGGCAAGTATGATGCCAAGAAAAGGCAGCCTGTTACAGACAGGCTGCTTGACACATGTCTGGAAAGGACACAAAGGTCTCAGAAAGAGGGAGAACCTGGATCCCTGCCCAGGCCTTTGTTTCCATGTCTCTCTCTCAAATGGCAACTTGCTACCTAACTGGAAATCCATCCCAATCTTTCCAGTCCCTGACCATTTTGAAGTACACAAGGACTGTCAGCAGGTTCTGCATTTAATGACATCCATAACCTGGTATATCTTCATTCCTACTTGGTTGATTTGTTTCCTGATGTTTTCAAAAGCAGTGGAAAGGTTTTGGACTGCATTGTGGACTGCACAGGCAAGATGTGAACAGGAATGGCCCATTCATCCCTTTGCTACATGTTTTCAGAGTATGCAAGCCAGTAGTCCTGCTCTGGACTTACTGGTTTGTAAATACTGAAATTTCTGCAGAATTTTTTCTGCAGATATTTTTTTTCATAAAATGGTCTAAAACATTTGGTGTGGTTCACAAGTTCTGTTCAGATAAGGTTTTTTACCTTTCCCCTGATTCCTATCCTTTATGACCACAGGGTGTTAAACTGTGTTCAGGTCCCTGTCCCAAGACAGCTGTTTATCTGGAGCCTGCCAGGTGGAAGAAAGAGCCCAGAGGCCACTCTAATGATTTATTTTGATAGGTGAAACATACATCTTCCTGACATCCTAGATTTGCAATGTTAGGTCAGTCCCAATACGTGTGCTTTAAGAAAAGAAGGGTTACTTCAGTTACTTCAGTTAAAATATGAGGTGAATAAACAGATATTTAGATCCTCAGATTTTGAGGTGTACTTCAAAGAGGACTGCCATTCTAGAGAACTGAAGATCTTGTGTTTCTATTTCAGAAAAAGTTCTAATTCTGCTCCTTAGCTTTGTACAAATTATATAGTGGGGAACATTAATCAGAGACTGTCCATGTATTGACAAGCATCTCTTGGCTGGGAGGTCTTCAGCATGAGTTTATTAATCAGAAGACTTCTCAGAGTTTTGGTGCAGACTGGTTGTGCTATATAGATCACAGGTGAAGAAAGTTTGTTTTCTTCCCTTCCACTGTAGGGTCCAGGTGGGGTAAAACCCTGAAAAGCAGATACAGCTCAGAACAATGGGTGATCCCCAAATTTGAAAGCACAGCTCTGTCATCTCTTAATGTACATTTTTATGCTAATGTATCTGTGACTGAAATTATATTTGCCAGGGTATGGTATTTTGGAAACAGGAACAATATGTCTATCTGTCTGATAGAGTCTACCTGCTAGATGACCGAAGGTGAAAGCTTCCCAAGTGGGCATCATTGTTACTGAAGTGTTTTTGCACACTAAGAGAAAGTGTCTTTGATAAGGAAATGAGGCAAGTGAAGCTCAAGGAAAAGGAGAAAATTGGGACAAAGGGTACAAACTTTCAGTCTTTCAAAAAAGAATAAGTGCAAGTAGAAAAATGAAGTGAGGAATGGGGAAACGAAGACTTTAGAAAACATAAACCCAATACAAATGTGAACAGAAATCTGATATCTGCTTGCTAAAGTGGCAGTCACAAGTGGATAAAATGCTGTCTGTCTGGTGTACATGGCATGCAGCACACTCTCTGTCCATGACAATGAAATGTGATGGCATGGAGTTTATAAGAGTATCACCAGGTACCTTGAGACAGTCTCCTTGAGAGACACTGCCTAAGTATCTGTGCATGTATTGACACTCCCTCAAAAAGCAACTTGTTTGCTGAGAATATCTATAACAGGCATGGGAGAGATGCTCCCAGTGTCTGTGCCTAGCTGAAGACCAGTGCACCAAACTGAGTATCTTCCTCTGGCATACCCTGCAGTTCAGTGACAACAACAGGGAGGAAAAGAAGTGAGGTTGTGAGCTAGCATGTGTGTGCTCACAGCTGCTGCAATTTGTCACTGCCTTCAGAGCTGCCAAAAGTGCTCTGCAGTGGTCACAAGCTCGTGCCTGGCAGATCAGTGGGAAGTGTAAGGAAGGCAGGTGAGAAGAAGGGCTTAATCCTTTTTGCCCTGTCTTGGTGATGGCTGCACTTGGTCATGGCAGACTACATGCAGAAATGAGTACGTGGTTTTAGTTGTGCTGGTTGCTTTTGTGCCAGTGTTAGTTTTGCTCAGATGTGACTGTGGCAACCTCAGAGCAGCCTGGGACTTGCTCAGCAGCAGATGCCTGACAACTGTCAGCCTTCCTGTGCAAAAGCCAGCCTTTCCTTATCTAGTGTGGTTATCCAACTCCTGTTTTCAACAGCTAACCAGCCCACAGCACAGGCAGGCTGAACTCATCCTGCTCATAAAAATCATTTGGGGAGAGATTAAAACCACCCAAACCTTAGCTGTAGCCACATGCTCCCTGATGGCACAAGTGGGAGCTGTGCCGCAGGCATTGCTGTGATGGAGCACACGTTTTGCTGTGTCCTGCAAGAAGGCAATCCAGAGCTGCTATTGTCTGAGAAGAGACTGTACCAAACTTCTATCAGGGTTGATTAAGATTGATGAGATTGGTGCTTAGGATGGTATGCTCTAACTTGTTTTTCAAATGGATGTAAAAACACTACTGGGAATGTTGGTTAATAGCTTCATGCTGAAGAGAGTATGACTGTGTCGAGTAAGAACCTCAGACAGTACTGAACTCCAGACATTGCTGAAATCTGTCTATAGAATCAAAGAACAGTTTGGGTTGGAAGGGATCTTTAAAGACCATCTCATTCCAATCTGTTTGTCAGAGGAATGGACACCTTCCACAGACCTTGTACCTCAAAGCCCCATGCAATCTGGACTGCTGCAATTCCAGGGATGGGTCATCCACAACATCTGGGCAACCTGTTCCAGTGCATCACCACACCCACAGTAAAGAATTTCTTTCTAGTATCAGATCTAAACATGACGTTTGTCAGTTGGAGGCCATTTCTCCTTGTTCTGTCCCAACATGCTCTCTCCATCTTTCTCATAGGCCTTGTTTAAGTACTGGAAGGTGCTATAAGGTCACCCCAGAGTCTTCTTTTCTTCAGGTTGAACAGTCCCCACTCTCTCAACCTGTGTATTGCGTCCAGCTGAGATTGAGCTCATTCATGGGATACATGTTCCATCCCTCTGATCATCTTGACAATGTCCTTGTATTTCCTGTGCCGAGGACTGCAGAGCTGGATGCAGCACTGCAGGTAGGTTCTCACCAGAATCCCCTCCCTTGCCCTTCTGGCCACACTACTTTTGATGCAGCCCAAGATAAAGTTAGCTTTCTGGAGTGTGCACACACATCGATAGGCACCATCTGCCTCAAGTCCTTCTCCTTGTGGCTGCTCTCAATCCATTCTCTCCGCAGCCTGTATCCATGTTTGGGATGGCCCTGCCCCAGGTGTAGGACCTTGCACTCGGCTTTGTTGACCTCTGTGAGGTTTGCACTGGCCCAGCTCTCAAGCCTCTGCAGGTCCCTATGGATGCCATCCTTTCCCTCCAGGGTGTCACTGCCCCACACAGCCTGGTGCTGTCAGGGAACTTGCTGAGGCGGGCTCGATCCCACTTTTCTCGTCACCAACAGAGAATTCAAAACATGTCAGTCACAGTGTCGACCCCTGAGGAATGCCACTTGTCATTGGTATCTGCTTAGAGAGAACTGTTGACCACAAGTCTTTGAGTGCAACTGTTCAGCCAATTCCTGAACCACTGAGCCTTTCATCCGTCAAATCCATGTCTCTCCATTCTAGAGACAAGGATGACATGTGGGGCAGTGTCAAATGGTTTGCACAAATTCAGGTAGATTATATCAGTTGCTCTTCTCTTATCCACCACAGTTGGAACCTGATCATAGAAAGTCATCAAAATTGTCAAGCACAATCTAGTCCTGTGATTCTACGGCAGCCTGCCCTAGCATTTGGTCCTTTCTAAAGAGCCTGTATTTTTCTATTCTGAAACTCCAGACACAGGAGCCATCCCACCATGTCTTCCTGATGTCATACATGACAGTAGGTTGTATGTCTACCAGAAATGTAGATGTAATTCTTCAATTTATACAGTGATCTCACTTTTTAATAAAAATTCTGGGCAGTAATAAAGTCTCAAAAAGAAGTCCCTAATGTTTTGGGTTTTTAAATTGAAAAATATCAAGGCTGCTAGTGGTGTATTTCAGTATTGGAATAAAAAAAAAAAAGACCAGTAAATTGAAAATGAGTAAGGTACTGTTCCTTGCAGCTGAATCAAATTAAGACTATGGGTGCTTCACTAACAATTTTGATAGAAGAAACCCACGCTGAGCTCTATAAGCACTACTGGTATCTGCTTGCTAAGCATACTGTTGATAAGCAGCTCATTGAAACTAATCACAAAGCTGTCACACAGCCCTGCCCAGTCCTCTACTTGGCTTCACACAGGCACAAAAGGAGAAGAACCTGCCTCCATTCCCTCCTCCCTTCTGACCTAGAGGCACCTGCTCTAACAGGCAGAGGTGCTCCTCTGCTCTTTGCCTCCACAAGGGAAGGGAAGGGAAGGCAGGAGCCTGGGGCTGGGTACCATTTTAAGGAGCTGAGCAGCACTAGCAGTAGCCACGCTACAGCTTGGTGACTCAGAACATCCTCCAACAAATGTTCATTGAGTGCTTACAAAAACATGTTACAACTCACTCCTGTCTCCAGAAAAAGGACCAGTTCCAGCACTGATTCCCATGGAACAATGCTGCTGTCTCAAAAACAGTTTAAAAGCTGTAACACTTTGACTTTTATTCTTTACACCTTATCCGTTAAAGGATAGCTTTCAGTCCAGTTCTCCCAAATTTGATGACAACATAGTTTCCCAGTGATTTTTGGTGCAAAAACAAATATTATGTCCTTCACTGCTCCTTATCCATTGCATACTGATAAATTCTTAGTTCTCTAGAATATTACTGAGAGAGAATTGCCCTTTGCAGAAGACATGCAGCCTATCTTTAAATAGCCCATGTTTCTCCATAGGCACAAAGATATTTTCCAGTCTCTTTCTAATATGCATTATTCTATAATCAGTAATATTTTTGAGGTAACTTGTGTACTCAGTAAAATTTTGCTATGGTGCATTAACTCCAGAGGATAAGAAATGATTAAAAAATTAATATGAAAAGTAGATAAACATGCCTCTTGTGTCTTGTCCTGGGGAAAGAGTTGTTTGAAGTACTCCCTGGTAATCCATACAATCCTCTTTTGCTGTGGCCTATTGAAGTAAACAAATTACTTTGGCTTTCCTAGTAGAGAAGGTAAGATCTGCCTCTTGACTACTGCACAGCAAAATCATACAACTTTCTCTAGTATTTGAGTATTTGAAAGTGAGATATATCTCTAGCATGGAAAAGTGTTTTAATTTGGCACATGTAACCTCAGTCAAATCCAAAAATTTATGCTTGAATTATTTAATTAGATCTTTGTCTCTCTTTGTCCTAATTTGCACAATATAGATTTTTTTTTCACATTTTTTGCTTCCTATTACTGTTGTTGCAACTATCCCAGTAGCTGACCATTTCTGATGTATGTCCTGGCACACATTTACAATTATCCTTAAGCTTGGTGGTGCCTACCCCCTGCATTTACATTTGAAAATTGCTGTTAAGATTTTCAGCTTCATGTGGTCTGGATCATGCTAAAATAATGATGGTATCTTGCCCTAAAATTCTGTTATATTTTTACACTTGTTACTAGATAGGATGGGCTTATTACCTACCATTATGGATTGAAAGAAATGAGAATAAACTAGGAAAGAACCTCTCTCTTACTGATAGTGGTTGCTATGTCGTCCTTCTGATCACTGCCTCTGATTATCATCACCCCATTGGGAGGGACCCTGCTGTTGCAATGCCAAAAGTTAATTAGAGCAGAGCTACCCATCAGTCTGGGCTTACCTTTCCTACTGCCAGCCTGAATGCTCTGTTCTTGCTGCTCTTCCTGGATCCTCACCAAAGCCCCACATGGCCAGGTTTGAAGCTCTCTGGACCACAATCAGGGCAAGATGAATCACTGAGGATCTTTCCAGACATGTACTTAAGTACTTTTTCCAAAAAAATCACGTTTCAGAGACCACTCCAAAACCATTCTGCAGACACAGTGTTATTTTCTCTCTGGTATTCACTTCACAGCCTTTCAAGGGCTTAATCCCACTGCAGACACCTTGCTGGGTTTAACTTCACATGAGGTAGCAGAAACCGCAGTGGGCAACTGTAGTGTAAAAGGACATTAAGTTAGGAGTGGGAGCTGCAGACCTGTTTCTGGATTTTCTGTGGTAAGAACTTTTGTGGGTGAGCTCCAGGTGCATTACAGAAGCACACAGGTGCATTGCAGTCCAGAAGGACAGAAGATCCTGCCACATAAAAAGGAAAGATGTCCTCAAACACTCTATGTTTGATTAGTCTGTCAGTGGCCCTGGAAAGCCAAGGTCCTTGTGCCTGACCAGTCTGTTGGTGTCCCATTATGGGCACTCCATTCAGATCTGTCCTGCTGGATCAGAGGGTGGTTCAATAGACTTGTTCAGGGACACACACCTAGAGAGACATCTCAGTGGGGCTTCACACTTTAATTGAGTATATTACCCACTGCCAGAGACTGACAGTGTCCATGAAGGACTCACTCTAACTGTGGAGTAACGCTCTTTATTAATAAGAGAAAATTGTGACAGGTTAAGCTTCGAGGCCTGCCAGTCGTAGTTTCTGACTCCAGAAACATTCATAACAATGTACAGACAAGATTTAGTCCCCAGTAAAAGTTAGCTCAAGATTATCATTCAGAAAAAGTTAGCTCAAAAAGATAACTATTGAGAACTGAAAGAGTAAGGCTCCTTCTCACTAGATGTCCCTAGAGAGATGATAGGGTCAGCCCAGTGACTAACTCTAGTTAAGTTGGAATCTTACCTAACTTCTCCCCATTCTTAATTAAATTTTTTACTATTTCTTTATGTGTAGGTAGAGATTGAGTGACTCTGGTCATTCCTTGTTACTGATTGGTGTAAAATCCTGTCCCCTTGCATTTAAAGATACAGTCAATAAAATGCAGAGCACATGCTCAGTGAAGGGCGATCTTACCATGGAGGTGGGTAGGTTTGGGATGGAGGGGCATTAGTATTGCAATTAGATTATAAGGATACAAGTTTATCCAAGGAAATTTATTTTGCCACATTTGCTGGTTCAGCAATAAGACATCTCCTATCCCTCCTGGCTGACAGGTGCTGTGCAATTTATCAGTTCATGGTACCATTGACTCCTCACAAGGGTTTAAATGTCGCCCAGCCATGGTGTCTTTGCTCCACCCTCTGTTTCATCCCCCTTAGCGGGTGCTCAAGCTTGCAGGCTGTGTGTATGGGGAATCACTGTGGAAGAGGTTTCAGTCATCCTCACCACATCCCATAGAGAAAGTAGTAACTGCATTATTTAGCCTCTAATTTCTATATCTTACAGCTTCTGTTAGGATGTGACTATAATTTCCCAGTTTCCTTTCATTTTACACCATCCACGTTTCTACAGACCAGAAAGGATACAGCTGCTCTAAACTGCCAAGGGGAATTGTTTGTGATAATTTATGGGAGAAGTGGTTAAAGGCTAAAAAACTAAACTGGCCTAACAAGTCACATAGATAGAATTATATTTTATATCACCAGTACATAATATGTAGTTATACCTGTTTATAAGAAGAAGGGATGGTAGGGAAGAATGATAGATTATGGAACGGAAATATTTTTTTCCTTAGAGACTGTTAAATGAATATTATTTGATTACAATACCTTGGATACTAATATTTTACACTACATTGCTATATCTCTTAGAGAAGAATACAGATACATGTTTCAGTAGAATCCTAAGGGTATGTGCTTTCTCAGCAAGCAGGAACTCTGAATATTTCATGGTTTCTGAGGGACTGCTAAGCAAGAGGTATTGCCTTTTCTATGCAAAGAGATGGAGTTGGCTTAAATGCAATCAAGACCCACAGGAAAGATCTTATTACTACTTTTTGGATACCAAAATGGTGTGTTTCTCCTTTTGAAGGGAGCCATATCTTCTAACCACAGCCTTCTTCTTTCATAGAGCATGAGGAGCAAGAGATGGAGCTACTCAGGTGTAGTGGAATGACTGGTAGGACCTCAGTAGGACTGCTGCAGGTATCATTCCTCAAATATAAAAATTCAAGAATCAAAAAAGGAAAGCAAAGGACTGTTTGTTTTGCTGAATGTGACTCACTGTGTATGCTATTTTCTACACTAAGTCGAATGTTCTCAGAGTCTGTACTCATTAACTGGAAAGAAATGGAAATGATTTATACTCCTACTTGCCTCAGACCTACAAACATGACCATGTGAAATTTTATGCACCTCACATCACCCTGACTATGAAAACACTTCAACTTCTCAGCATCACATATTGATTTACTAGAATAAAAAGGAAAAAAACCCATAAAATATGTTCCTAACTTAGATGATTCTAATAGAAGAATAAACCTACAAAGTTTTCTTCTGCCTTCTTGTTTTATTTCACCTGGTACTGTAAGGTGAGGACATAGAGCTTCATTGTCAAGCTGAAGAATTTTTCTCAGCAGACTGAAATTTCTAAGTAAGTAGTGATGATGTGCTTTATAGAGTATGCCTGTTGAGGATAAGAGTCTTAAGACTTTCTGTCCCAGAAAGTGCTGTCATATATTTAAGTGTAGCATGTTAGATGGCTACATATAGAACAGCAATATTCAGTCCCATAAAGCTCCTGTGCTTGTACAATTTCAAGCAAGGTGCACTTAAAAAAAGTGCTGCCCAAATCCTTCATAAAACTCAGAGAAAAGTGATTTCCTAGTTAGTTACACAATACTGGAGGTAAGGTTTGAACTAACAGCATCATAGCATATAATATGTTAGTGACAAATACATGCAGAACATAAAATTCTGTGTATGCAGCAGACATGTGCCACTTGGGTCCCCCAGATATACCTAATCTGCACAGATCTTCCTGGTTAGGATCAGCCTTCCTGGTACAATACTGCAGTACAAGGAACAGCCAGAAACATTAGGGGTAGGCCTGCTCCCAAACTGTATGTAGTTCTTGTACTTCTATGGAGCTATTAGATTTTTACTAAAAGAAGCAACTTTAATACTGTATTAATGATCTTTAAATCTTTAGCCTCTGTTCTTTCCAGGAGGATTTTACCCAATAATTTCTAGACAATGTCATTTTTTATGTATATTAAATGTATGTATGTTACATATATATATATATATATATATATATATATATATATATATACATGTACATACAAATACATAATATATTATAGTTTCCTAAAAATACAGGAATAGGGCTTAAAAATAGTTGTGTAATTTCTCAAACAGTAAGCTTGTTTCTTAAGATTGACAGAACTAAAATACTACAACACCACTGGATAGGAGCCACGGTTTTCTGAAAGGAGTGGCTTTTCCCTATTTTCTTCTCCCTAGGCAGTGAAGTGAACAGCTGCCCCTTGACACTCCAGCTGTGATAAGCTGTTCACTACAGTCTCACAGAAACTTGCTCTGTGCTGTGGCATACTTGATGCAGTCTGTGACTAACTCCTTGAACACTCTGTACAAGATGTGCAGTTCTTTGACCGTATCTTATAACAAATAAACAAAATTAGTCCTGGAAAATGAGTGGCCATGACTTCCAGTCAGCTTCCTTCTGGCTAGAATATTAATCAGTAAATGTGTTGTTAGAATGAGATTGTTCCAGAGATATTTGAGTGTAATTTGTTTTCAGACTATTTCTCCTATGTGCATGTGTGCCTAGACACAGTGATTAGATACTTTAGGGGAAAAAAACCTCCATAGGTAGATTTCATTTTTACACAGTACTTGAATTTTTCATCTTATTGCAATTCAAAAACCTGTATTTTCACAGGCTTTCATTACTATTTTCTTGTCTGAATCTGGATATGAAGCCACTTGATCTAGTGATCAATTTATTTCATCACTAAATTAATCACAAAGAATGGCTGTCAATAAAATGGCTACTCATAATGAAAAGGAGAATATACTTTTGTTATTTTTCTTTTAACTGCAAATTGTATCTCTTTTAAAGCAGTCACAAATTTCTTTAGCTGAATTAGAATTCAAGGTGGTTTTTTTCACCCAGAGACTTTGAAAGATTCCTACAAAGACATTTTTAGAGAATTACAGACTTAAGTTTCCATATTTGCTTGCTTCCATCTTAGAGAAACAGATGATTAGATAACAAAATTTAGAAGTTTCCTTCATTAAAGAAATGAAAGAGAAGATTCCTAACCAAAAAGCCACCATCAAATGCCAGAAACCTTTCATTTTGTTATATTCAAGTCCAAAGACTATAGACATGAATTTTTTTTGGATTGAAGCATCTCTTCCGGCAATTATTTTGTGAATGAAATTCTTAAAATTATAGACAATTCATAAGCCAGTGAAAATAAGTAATGAAATTAGGTTAAATTCTGCACAGCAAAGCTGGACAGTGAAGGCTCTAAGGAAAATCTGCAAGTACTTTTAACTATTATTTCAAAATGTCATCTTAGGGTTTTTGTAGAAGTTTCTCAAAGGTGTCAACTTGACTTGTCAACTCAGTCTTCTAATTTTGGTGTTGTATTTATCTACTTCCCAGCAGAAATGTAAGGAAGCTTGTAATTTTTGTCCTTGTTGGTCTTACAGAATGATGATCGCTGGCAAGAAGCATTTATAGATAAAACTCAGGGATTTTATGGTTATCCGGTTAAAGTCAGTGAGTCTTCCACACCAAGCAGCAGCCTTGGACTTTTCTGAGCCCAGAATACCATTCCACAGCCATCTTTCCAGTCGGAGAATGTTGCCTACAGTGGTTGATGGGATGAGGGAAGATTTCTCTTGCTGGACATAAGCACACTTGGGACTGTTACACCAGGGGTGCATGGCAGTATAGTTACACATTATGTGGTATACGCCTGCTGAGGCAGAGGTGTCACCCTGCAGAAAACATCAGGAATAAGGTTGTGTAGGAACCGTTCTTGTGGCTTCTATCTGGCTAATGATATAGGCATAATAGACTACTGAACTTAATAAAAGGACTGTTTGAAATACTCATAATAAACAGAGTGGCACTTTTGATTAGTGGAGGAAGCAGTGCATGGAAGATGCGCTGCTCATGGTTTGTTGGTATAGCTGGATACATAAGAGAAAGAATGACTTTTCTTCCTATCTCTATCTAAAACAAAATGGAAGCAGGTTGTGACACTGAAATATCAATAGGAGAGTTACTTGCATTGGAGACCGTGGCAAGATGAAACAGGAAAGAAGAGTAAGAAGTTTGGTATGACACTTTCTATAGGGACAAAGATATGTGTTCTGCATCATTCAAAAATGTAGAACAAATATTAAAATAAAATAGTTGAAAAGTGGTGAAGAGTTTTTCCTACAAGTCCTATTCTATCACACAACAAAAAATAAGCATCAAACCCAAGACTAGATATAAAAGGTCTGTGACAATAGTAGGAATCTAGGAAGATGGTAAAAAATGTTTATTTTTTTAATGGGCTGCTGATAGAATAAACGCTTGAGGAATGAAAAACTGAAATCAGACTAAATGGGAATGTGAGAGTACATTAACCAAGGAACAACACTTCTTGCACCACTTCCTTATGTATTCTGGCAAAGAAGGGTTTAGCGACAAAGAAGGCAAATGGTTAAAAATATAAAAAGGAACCACAGAATACATATATAGAAAGCTCCATCATTTTTAAATGGAAGAGTAGTAATGGTCTACTGGAAATACTGGCCCACATGGTGTCTGACATGCTGAAAGAGAGACAAAAACATAACAGGATGGCAAATTTTGGTCTTCATGAACTGGTTGCTTTTATAGCAAGGAAAAATTCTGTGCTTAGATAGTAGAAATTGTTACTCCTTGGCAACTCATCTAGTTAGGAATTTGCATAAGAAAAAAATTTTTAATTCTGATCAATGAACAGAATCTGGACCAGGATGTAATTATAAAAAATCCACTCAACAACAACGGCCAGGAGGTACAACAAACTGACTGAAACAGGAAACATAGGAGCTTTCTAATGCATGTGATTCTGAAAAAAGGGTAGCAGTATAGAAGACAGATCAACTTTGAGGTATAATTCAGTAAGGGAGTGAGACTCAGATCAAGTGTGAAAGCCTGATGCAGTTAAATGTGTGAAAAGAAAAAATAGCAGCAGAAAATAAAATAAATTATTTATGTTAGTGTCACTATGGAAGAGCACTGGGCAAGTTCTGTGTCGGAACCACTCTCTATGAGTGAAAGTCTGAGACATCCTTCAAACCATTTTTTAAATCATTTATGATTACTTACTCATAAAACACATAGGTATCACCAGCAGGACCAAAGAACCATTTAGTCACTCAGGAGGTGTTCTAACGTGATTGCACTCAGCTGTTGAACGAGAGCTCAAGTATTTGACACTACAGGAATGGAAAGGGGCAAATGTGAAAGGAATTTTTAAGAGCAGCTTTAGGGAAGATTTAAAAGCTGTAGAAAACTTCTTGCCTGGTCAAGTCCTAGACACCATTAGTACATAGAATTAGCAGATACAGAGCTAAATCCAATGAAGTGGGAAGAATCAATATAACTACTGAAGTTCTTTACAGGTGGAATTGGATATGTGGATATTATTGATACGGTCGCCATGTTGTATTTGTTCCTCCAGAAGAGTTTTGAATAGAATGTCATAAAATCTTCAAAAAGAAACTAGCCCCAAAGTGACAATAAGAAATCTGTCTCATTATCAATATAAGATCATCTTTCAAACCAGGTAAGTCTTTGCAAGATTTCTTGAAAAGCCCAGAGAACAGCAAAAACACCATGAACAGCCTAACAGTTGCCAGCCAAAACTGATTCAAAGCTATTTTTTTTTAAGATTTTCTTAAAGCAAAAGGTTGGGGTTTTTTTTTTTCCTTTTGGTGGGATGTATTTCTCCTAACACTAGGTGTCATCATGTTAGGCAAGTGTTAAGATCACATTATAGTTGATGGGAATTTCATCAGTACAGTATAACATATCACCCTTCTCTTTGCAAACACCTGTACATAGCCAAGCACATCACCTCCTGGACTCTATTGTCAGTGGAAAGACCAGAAACATCTGATTAGATGTAAGCACCCCAAAGTTATGAGAAACTAACCTCATCGTGGGAGTGTTTTAATTTTTCTTTTAAGCACAAATGTCATGTCTTGGGGATGTAAAAAGTGGGATTTCCCTGTATTTCCATCTTAATTCAAATGCCAATGTGAGAAGCTGCCAAATGAAATAAGGTCAATTGAGATTTTTAGCAATGGAGGAAATATTAATAGATTCAATACTGTCAAAAATACACAAATGCACATGCTTTGGGTTGTCATGTTCAGGACCAGATGATGCATTAGTATAGTATGCAAGGACAGAAATAAGGTCTTTTGGGATATATGAATATATTTTCAACATTTATTCAGATATATAAGGCAAATAATGAAATTCTAAGCAGCTTGGAGACGGTGTTTTCTGTTTAAAAATTGGCAAGTGTTGTACAATTTTGTAAATACTGTGGGGAATCTACCTTTGATACATAACACTGCTGCAAATCTGGTTCATAGCTCCTAATTGGTGGCATCCATCTGGCAATATTTGGAAAAAAATTTTAAATATTCCACATCATTAGATGTAAACAGAATACTATTTTTAAGCTATTAATAAGCTTAATTGGCAAGTTTGCTGTCAATTAAAGTGTATTAACTACTCTATGAGGAGCAGATGAAATCCAAACCAACTCCAAAAAAATTTAAAATAAATAATCATTTGGATACATATAGTGGTGGTATTAATAAGTAAACACAACTGACTGAGAATAAAACTCATAAAGCACAGCTCCTTGAAAACAGCATCCAGAGTGTATCCACAGTGTGCTAAAGCTAACATTTTATCAATATATTTTATAATAATAAAGTAGCTTAAATAATTATAGAGTTGAAAAATTATACTATCCTTCTACTAGCTATTTTTTTTTAATGGTGTCAAAGAAAAGAAAACACATTTTCCTCTAAACAAAGCTAAAAACAGAAAAAGTACTCTGGCTTAAATGCCTACATATTAAATTATTCAAGACAGATAAACCGTCTTTGGAAATGAAAATTTAGCTAACCTGTAGCCAGTAGATGAACCAGATAAAAACAAATAACAGAGAGAATTAAAAAAGGATAGTATCTTTCAAAGATAACTTTTCCAAAGTAAAAATGTGCTTATGGGAGTGAGAACTGTGCATGTCAGGGTGACCACTAGTTTGGAAAGATTTAAGCCAGTATTATACCTTAATGTCGAAATGAAAAACAAGCATATTTATGTTAAAGAGAAAAGACCTGGAGCAAGCCCTAAGCCATCTGCTTGTGATCTGCCATCTGCCATCTACAATGCATTACAAGCAAAGAGTCTGCGGTTAATTCTTAAAGGACTACAAACCCTTCCCCTGAAATTCTAGATTGAACCTTGTGAACATTAATGTTTTGGATTCCATAATGTTCTCCCATTCAGGTATGGGGATTTCTGTGATTCTGCCTTTACTCATCACCACTGAGACATATACATGAATGCTCATCTCAAACCAATGGATTAAGATCCTGGTTGTCACCGTATCTGGATTCCACCCCTGAGAGCTTCACTGTGTTTCAAGAGATGACTCAGCCAACTGAGAGAAATATTCTGTGGCTCTGTACAAGAATAGAGCTGTGAATGATGAATGACAAGACCCTACTTTGTACTGCATGGCAAAAGCTGTAATGCAGGATCTCCCCAGGAATGGAAACTGCTTGAACTGCTGCTTTGCACATGCTCTCACAGCATTCTGGTTATTTGGATCCAGTGAACTTTTATCATTGATGGAAACCTTTTTTCTCATGGAACTTTGCTAACTGGAAGAAGATCAACAAAGAAGCTGCATTTGCCACTCTTAGTTCACTCTGACATAAAATATTTTGGCTAGAGGTATTTAAAATACTGGACCCTTTTACAATTGGATATGCAAGCAGAGACTAAACACACAACAGAACTGTGATAGTTTGACTGGAAATCCAAGGAAAAAAGGATTTTCAGGTTCTGCATACAAACGCCGTATTTTTCAATGCAAATGGACTTCTAAGAATACAGATTAGTTAGACACATGCAGTAGAGCCTGGGTGCACATACTCACTCCCTAAAAACAAGAGCCCATAGATTTTCTCATAAGGCATCTTTAGCTGCCTGTGTAGTGTACATGTGTCATCAGATAGAGCCTTGGAAATCTGAATCTTTATCCCCTCTTCTGTCCACTTCAAAGCTAAACCTAGCATTCTTTTCCTAGCCCTGCAGACCTCTCACAGAGAAGTGATCTTCTCCTCCTGACAGCTTTATGTGTTACCCAGCTTAACTCTTGTCCATCGCAACAGGCCCAAACTATAGGCTGAAATGACATGGTTATTTGCTTTTCTGCTTATTAAATATCAATGTGACTTTCTTAAGCAGTGCAGGCAGAACTGAATATTTGCACTAAAGCAGTTAGGGGAAGAACTGTGAAATCTCTCTCTGACATACAAAAATCCAAAGGACAGGAACAATAATTTTATAGCAGACCATGCCACAGAGAGTCATGATCCTGGGCAGAGTCCATGCAGGGAAAGGGGAGATGCTGTGGATATGTCAGAACCAGAGGGTCTGGCTCTGCACTGCTTGACACACACAGTCTCTGCCTGAGAAAGGGAAGATATTTTCCCTTTCTTCAAGTAGTTTTACTCCATGAAGAAGTAGAATCCAGAGCACGTGGACAGTCAGTAGTGCTGCACTCTGCTACTTGTCTTGATCCTTGCATTGCCCTACAGTAGGATTTCAGCATGTGACATGGCTCTGTGGCCCCAGGATGAAGGAGAGAGCAAGGCTGACTGCAGCACTGCGAATGGCAGGCACATGGCAGCATGAAGACTGCAGGTCTTTTGGTGCTAGGTTCCCAGCAAAACATTGCCAGCTCTTTAGGGACATGACAGGCCCACAGGCACTGGCCAAACTGTGGGACTGTGCACAGAACTACTCTGAGTACCTTAGACCCTTATACCCACAGATTTTTGCAAGAAAAAAGCTGCTTAAAACTGATAGAAGCATAGGGCAACCTAGGCATCTGTGTATATAAGGATCATTCCACAAAACAAAGGGACAGTATTTAAAACAAGAAATATTTGAGATTAAATCACAGAAAAAATGAACTGCAAGGGAAACCCAACCGCAATCTTTCTAACTACAAGACTAGTCAAATTCAGAAATGGCTTGCCTAGGATACTTCAAAGTTGTTCAGACAAAAGAAATATTTTAGGCTAAGTTGATTTGTGGGAGTTTCAAGTAGGTTGTGCAATCCTTTTCCTGGTTCATTAAAGCTCTTTTACTCCCCAGGAGTGTCCTCAATGGGAGGGCTATCCCACCAAGACAGAAATAAAGGCAGACTCCCTTATAAAGATCCCATACTTGAATTCAGAATGGCTTTCATACACTTCCTCACTGTCCAGGAAATTATGGCATTTACAAGGCTGCCTGAGGAGTGGGGAAGAAGGCTGTCTTATGGTCTTGTGAAATAGACAGTGAGTATTTTTAGTCTGGTTTCACAGAAAATCTGGCTGTTGCATGTGATTGCAGACAAAGATAAATTGCTCTGGTAGTGTAAAACTTGCTTTGGTCACTAACCCAAATATCTAAACCTGCTGTAAAGCCTGGTATTTTCTATTCATGTCCTTAATTCTTAACCTGTGAAAATGATTTGTGGATAGAGGAAAAAAACCTAGTGTTTTGTATCCACAGGGATCTTGACTTCTTTAAACATTCAGCAGCTGGAAAGAGAGAGCAAAGAGAAGAGTGAAAAGAGAACACCGAATACTCCTCCTTGGGCAGCCCAATCCAATGCTTAACAACTCATTCAGTGAAGAAATTCTTTCTGATGTTCCACCTGATCTTTGTCTGGTGCAGCTTGAGGCCATTTTCTCTCATCCTGTCACACATTTCCTGGGAGAAGAGCCTGACCCCCACCTGGCAGCAGCCTCCTTTCAGGGAGGTGTAGAGAGCAGTAAAGTCACTCCTGAGCCTCCTTTTCTCATGGAGAAACACCCCCAGCTCCCTCAGCTGCTCCTCGAAGGACTTGCTCTCTAGACCCCTCATCTGCTTTGTTGCCCTTCTAGAGCAATGTTTATCTCTTTCCCTACGGATAATTTGAGACTGTAATTATTTCTAGATAATAAACATAATGGTATTTTGACTGACTTTTAAAGAGTCTGCTTTTTTGGTTCCTCCTTGCTGCCTAAGGAGAAAAGGTCTTTATGCCATATCAGTAGTAAAGGGCTTTTTCATACAACCATGTCTGTTCCATGACACATAAAACTTTCAGAGATCTATTACAATTAAGGATCACTGATATGTTTTCATGTTACGAAAAAAAAAAAAAGTCACTAGTTTCCTGTTCAGACAACTTACCAGCTAGAAATGTTCCTGTTTTTTCCATGTAATTTCCAGTATTACTTCAGCTTCTATGCAAAGCAGGAGTTTTTTTCACCACTGGCATGGAGACAGAAAAGCCTGAGACAGCACAGTTTAGGGGTTTATATGCTTTAGAACGGAGAAACAAGAGTCATATATCAGAAAGTATGATGCAATACAAAAAAAAAAGCATGTAAATAGAGAGAATTACACTATACTTACACATCTTCCTCAGGTGTTAGGTTTGCATTCAGCAAACATAGGTGATTGAAACTATTTCATAATGTTTATCCTCTAATAAAAATGATAGTAAACCAGTAATTAGTTTTGTGCATCCTGATAAATACTGTATTTTGATTACATCTGTATTCTTCTGTTCCAGGTGTGCAGGGCCAGATCACATAAATGGCTCCTGATATTTCCAAAGAATGGATTGGGTGTGAAGGGATCCTAAAGATCATCTAGTTCTCAACATGGGCAGGGACACCTTTCACTAGACCAGGTTACTTGGATTCCCATACAGCCTGGTTTTTGACACCTTTAGGGATAAGCAGTCCACAAATTCACTGGGCAACTTGTTCCAGTGTCTCACCACCCTCAAAGCAAAGAATTTATTCCTATTACTTGATCTAAACCTATTGTCCATCAGATTAAGGCCATTTCTCCTTGTCCTACTCCTACACATCCCTATCCACAGTCCCTCTCCACCCTCTTGCAGGCCCTCTTTAGATAGTGGAAGGTGCTATAAAGTCTCCCCAGAGATTTCTCCAGGCCAAACAACCCCATCTACTTCAGTCTGTCCTCATAGCAGACGTGTTCCAGCCCTGTGATCAACTTAGTGGTCCTTCTCTGGACTCCTTCCAACAGGTAAACTTCTTTCATATGCTGGAGGCCCTGGAGTACAGTACTGCAGATGGAAGAAGAGGGGGACAGTCCCCTTCCTCAAGTTGCTGGCTGCATTTCTCTTGAAGCCCAGGACACAGTTGGCTTTCTTGGTGGCAAGTGCCCATTGAAGAAGTCATGTTGAGATTTTGTCCACAAACTTCCTCAAGCCCTTCTCCCCAGGTCTAGTCTCGATCCATTCTCTACCCAGCCTGTATTTGTGCTTAGGATTGCCCCAAGTCAGGTGCAGGACCTTGCACTAGGCCTTGATACAAAAAAAAAAAATGAACTTAACTCTTGTGGCAGTCAGCTTTGTAACAGTGTGAGGCATATGAATATGAGATGTCAAAGAGATGTCAATCCCATGCTCAGAAACAACCATGTCAAGTAAATCCAGTGACTGCTAAACGTCTAACTAACACCATCATCAGGGATTGGACTGTTTCCTGCCTAATTCCTTTCCAACTACTTATTGTCTTCTCTCATAGTAATCAGATTTTAATTCTTTCATTATGCACATCTACTTTTTTTGTCTTTATAAATGAATGCAAGCTTAATTAGTTCAGACTTTTTAATTTTTTAGGTCATTGTGCACGTTACCAATATTTTACTTTAATGTAATATTTGAGTATAAAAACAGCTCTATCTGATCACAGGCCACAATTTTTTTTTTCTTAAACCCTTTTTGTTACAGACCTAGCAGTGTTTCTCCTGCCTGGATGAACTCCTGGCTGTGTTAGATATGAGGTATGCAAAGCAGATGGATACAAGCAGGCTCTAGTCCTCATCTGTATCCTAACACCTACAGGCACTTGCCAGAAATGGATCCTTCCTGATGCACAGCCTTGAGGGTAATGCTGGTCCTGCCTCTCACTGACCATTAGGGTCCATATGCTCAGTCTGCCAGAAACCCAGCCTTGGCACAACCCAAGGTTTGATGATTCTGGCATGCCCTAAGGGCAGAATGAAGATGTTGTTGTTCTTAATAAATAAAGCAGAAGGGCAGGCTGTTCATTAGAAATAAATAGAACATGTCTATTGTATCCAGGTGGGCATGGGTGCCTCATGTTATCAGATTCTCGAAACAGAATTTCTTCTCTTGAGCTGTCAAAGTGGTGATCAGTGAAATCACAACACACATGTCCCCATCCCCCTTCATAGCCTTTCAGTTTGCTCTGTTTCTTCTTTGGTTATGAGCACCAACAAATTGTAGAGACATGAAAAACTGGCTTACACTGGGAGGCATACATCTCTGATTTTCCAAGATCATTTCATCTAGATGGAATTGACATTTCAAAAATTTGTTGTCCCTTTACTCTTGACTCTGTTGCAGCTATCAGAAATAGAGATAAAACCAAGAAGGCAAAAATAGGCCCTATAATGAAGATGTGGTTTGCTTAGTCAACATAGTATTGGTGCTAATTTTGATTATTCATTACGTATCTTGCTTACTCATTTACTGAGCATAGTTTGCTTACTCATGAAGTATTGGAGAGACCTGCTTTGTGTGTATCATTTCCAAGTACTATAGTGAAATTAGATACATTACTGCCATTTAAATTAAAATATATATCAGAAACTCTCTGACTACTTAAAAAAATTTATGACTACTTTAATGTGGATACCAAAGAGTGGCACTTTTCCAGTGGTAGTGAAAAATAGTGGTGTGGTGATCAATGCCGAACCACTCAGCCCAGAACTAAGTAAATTTATGCATAAAAATCTGTAATTAGGATTGTTTAAGGACAGAGCAGAAAAAAGCACTGAAGGTAGGGAGTACAGAAAATATTCCTCTTAATTTACTACAGGCCACAAGCAAGTCTTTAGGATGCAGTGTGTGTGGGAGAGATAATGAATTTGTCAATAAAATCAAAACACTCATAATTTGTAGAGGAAGCCAATGAGACAAGGAATAGAGAAACCCTGCAGAAGGAGGAAGCAGAAAGGTAAGACAGACAAAGAGTGGCTACCTGCAGAAGACACAAAGAGCCCTTTGAGTTTGAGAATATTCTCAAGGTTGGAAAGATTTTGGACAGGAAGCCAGTGAACAGAGCTGATGAGGGGAATTAACATTCAAACATTCAGACAAAGAAGATGAAATCCTAAACAGTGATTTATGTGGACTGATGAGGGCAGTGACTGCACTTTGGAGAATCCTTTACTAATCAAGACAGCATGCATGAGTGCCTGAATGAAATGTTTGTCCATAATGATGGAGATTATTAGGATTGTTCTTTGAAGATGTTGAAGACAAAGAAGTGGCAGGTTTTTGGAAATGTGTTTGTCATTAGCAACACTAGTGAGAATGGTGTCAGTGTGGAAACACAGAAAGTCAGATTGGAAGGCAACCAAAGCAGATGAAAGCAAGTAAATTCTTATATTGTGAAGTATAATAAAGGAGTTTAGAAAGAATGGAAGGGAGAAAAATGGGAAAAAGATAGAAATAGGCAGGAAAAATAAAGGCTGATTTTTTTGAGAAACATGGAACCTTGAGATGAGAGTTGGAAAGATGTATGGAGAAATTTGAATAGCACTGTAGAAGTAAGAGGATCAATGCTGAGAAGCAAGGTAAGATGGAAAGAACAAAAAAGAGAAACTTTGGTAAACCTCAGGAAAACACATCAGCAGGAGTTTGAGTTTGCATAGAAACAGCTCTCCCCTGTATATGTACTTAGAAAAACATAACATATTCTCTTTGGCTGTAACAATATCTGTGAATTAATGTATGTCTGAAACCAATCTCTGGCCCTGGCCAAGTGCAGCAGAGAGCCCATGCCCATATTATTAAATCCTCTTTTCTGCCTGAGAAGAATAATTCCATGCGAATTGTCTGGAGTTCCTCCTAATTCCTAAACTCTGACTTGGGGATTGTTTGGGAAAATGCTATTAGGCACAGGCTAAGTGTGTGTCAGGGACAATCTAGCAGTTGGATAGTTTGAATAATGGAGTTTCAAAACTTTTAAAGTTTCATGAAGTTTCTTGTGTAAAGATACAGCCCCTTTCTGGTCAGTTCAGATTTTCTTGCTGAAGATGGCTATACACGTTTGGTAAGGGTTTGGGTAAGGTTCATGGGAACAAAGTGAAAAGGATAAGGTCAAGACACCGAGACGCATTACAGGGTTCAGCATTAGTAATGACATGCTGAATATCTTAATCTTTACCATTTCTGGTCAGCAGGATATTGGGTTAAATATCTTTTCTTCAGCATATTTTCATGAGATGAATTCTGAGTATGTCACTAAATTATTAAGCTCACCATCTTCATGAGGACTGAGGCTGTAAGTTTAATGTAAAATTAATCTAACAGATAAAGAATATTTCATACACTCTGGGGAAAAAAAGGGAGCTTGTCATCAGAGTGGGCTGTAGCAGCTGAGTAACCAACTGTCTCATTCCAGTTACCAAGAAGACTGATGCAGATCAATGGCTATTGTCCCACGACTTTCTTTTGTAAAAATCAGCACAAATAAAGGGATAAACTGGAAAGAAATTGGATGACCTTTGTTTCAAATGAAATCCATTACCCATGTGTGGTATACTAGAAAAACATTTAGTGGGAAGCCACACTGAGACCCGTGTGAGCAGAGAAGGGTGATGCTGCGCTGCCTCAGCCAGTGAAGTACACTGACCCCTCAGAGCACATGAACAGCACCAGCTTCTGCAGAGGAAGGCTCAAGAGGCAGTGCAGAAAGGCAGAGCAGTTTCACAAGGATGTAGTATACAGTTTTTATTCCTCATAACCAGAAGACTGTTTACTGACCAGAAGAACTCTGCATTTTGTCTCCAGATACCTTCTTCTCTGTCCTTCTCTTCCCTACTGCTTCTCCTCTTTTCTCCATCTCAAGGTGTTCTTTTCACATCTCCAAATGTTTTTGTGAGGGATCACCTCTGAGCTGTAACTTGATAATCATAGTCTCAGTGTTACCATCATTGTCTCTACTGCAACTAGCTAGGTTGTATAACAAAAATAATCGTTCTGTATTCTGCTAATAAAAGTATCCAATTACTGTGTTCTATGTTGCAGGAACATTGCAGTTATGCGAGAGAATTAAGAGAAGAGATCTGCTTTTTAAAAAAATATTCATGTATCCCAAAAGGCATAATTTTAACAGAAAATTTTTCAGTAAATAGGAAAATTGAACAGAAAATGTTATTTCATACACATTATGTCCTTTAGGAAAACAGTTATCCAATACAGCAGCATAAACAATGTAAACAAAGATTTCTAGAAATTTCTTGCTTCCCATCATATGGATTAAGGTGGAATGATATCTTAACCAGTCTCTTTCACATATAGCTGTTTTATTTCACTGTCTATCATTGAGTTATAGATGCTCATTGTCAGAAAACAAGTTTTATTAATGAGTACTCAGGACAAAATAAGAGTAAAGGGATATAGTCAAATAATTAAGAGATAAACTATGATGATTTTTATATCCACAGTAACAAGAAAAAAAGTTCTGAGCAGGTTTCTAAGAATTTCTTTCCCTAAAGGAACAAAACTCCTGAAAAACTCTTGCCCTAAGTATCACATTTTGACTAAGGTTCCTTCCAACAAGGAAGTTGCATATAACATTTTGTATATAGGAGCAAAACTGCTCTTTTGAGTATGTTCTCACACTGAGAGACTCTTAGTTTTCCTCTTAGAATAGGTGATAGTTGTGGTTTGCAAGACGCAGGGATTCCTAATGAAAAATTTAAAGAGGATCTCTTCACCCACATTTTCATTTCTTTAGGGAATACTGACTCCAAAGAGTCCTTTACTCTTTGTAACCCCTCTAACCTGACTTTTCCTAAGCCCTTTCATCCTTGGTTTCCTTCAGTGCATTTAGTTTCTGCCCATTTGGACCATTACTGGTTGAGTGTCTGTGCTGCTTTCCTCTGTGCTCATTTCATAGTTAAAATCCCCTCAGAGTATTCCACATTTCTAGACATTTAGCATGTGTTACCCAAGAGGGAACACTAATGTCAGAAAACTGTGAGTAGTCTTCAAACAGCTTGTAACAATAAGGCAGGCAATTATCCTAAGCAACATTTTCCTTTTCCGTACATTGCATTCAGAGTAGCGCCTCAACCAAGATTAAACCTTTGTGACTTGTACCATTGTCCCATTTGTGAAGCAACAACAAGGAGCTCTCATTAGTGCTCCTGCTTCTTCTCTTGTAGAATCGAACTTGTGCAGATAGAGTGGCAAATCCTCCCTAGTATGCAAACTTTGCTGCTGCTTCTGGATAGCACATGCCAACTTTTGAACCTAATTCAAAGCCAACTGAAGCTGATGGAAAGGCTCTTTTTTCAAGAACTGTAGATAACTGTTGCATTTCACAGACTCAAACAAAAGCACTGAGAGTTCTATTAAGCCTGTGAAAGTAAGGAGGAGCCACATAATGTACTACCAAACCTAACCCACGTACACAGCAATCAAATCAGCTCAAAGTGGCACCAGCATCAGCAGGTGTATTTTCAAATACTTTTTGCCTCTGAAAACATAAAAATATGTCATTAAGAACAAAATAAATCCTCATCAGTGATGGAGTTTAAAAGACAAACTCAAACACCTGCTAAGCTATTTGCATTCATTAACATCCAAGCTTCATTTCACTAGAGGTGGGGCACCTGCAAAACTCACTTTGCAGAAAAGGATTGAATTCCTTAAGTCAGTTCCTTTCAGGTTTTCCTAGTTTTTTTAAAAGGTTCCCACCTTACAATATTTTTTTTCCATTACATTAAAAAGATCTAGGATGGTCACGACACAGAGAAACAGGAAAACTCCATGAATAACAGTATAAGTTTTTACCTAGTAAACTCCATTCCCAGCTTTCCTTACATGTGTTTGGTAATAGAAAGTCAGAGATCATTTGACAGTCAAAATGAGAAGTAACAGTGCCTCTGCAGACACTTCTTTCCTTGTGCAATTAGCACTGAGAAACTGGTCACGACTCTTTCAACAAGAATATTAACTTCTTAGAAAATACACTATTCTAAATCAGAACTTTACTCAGAAATACAGAAAATAATTTCAGTTGTTGCTTTTTAATGTGACTTGCTGTAAAAGGACTAGTAAACTTCTCTTCTGATTTAATCACAGAATCACAGAATATTCTGAGTTGGAAGGGTTCCACAGGGACCATCAAGTCCAACTCTTAAGTGAATGGCCCATACAGGGTTCAAATCCAACACCCTGGCATTATTACCAGCATGCTCTAACCAACTGAGCTATTGTATTATTTGAAGGGCCGTGTATTATTTCAAGAAAAATACCTGGTAATTCATCATCAAGAGAAATGTACCATAATTAATATCATAATTAATATTCAATATATCAAGAAATTTTAAATATTAGTAGCTCTTTGCCAAATCTCATGGGAATTCATGCAAAATTCTTCCAGACATAATTAAATGTACTTGAATATCATGGTGATTCATACTCTGTAAATGTTGAGAAAGATGGAACATTCCCAATTTTTAAATGGATATTTGTATGGCCTAAAATTAATATTTTGCTAAAGCTTTCTGAGCTTTATCACAGGACAGATTTCAAGAGCTGTTCCTGCCATTAGTCTGACCAAGAAACATTAAAAAAGACAACTCAGGTTAAGGACAATTAGTGCTATTTTTGAATTGCTGTCTGAACATGACAGACTATTGGCGGAATCACAATTTGAGCTGCGTTGTTAATCCAGTAGAATAAAATATGTGTTGGAAAATATTAAAATATCTTGAAATTTTATATAGAAAGAAAAGACCCAATTCCTTCACTTTGCCCTAAAGCTGAAAAGCAAGACAGACTTGCTAGTAAAATGTCATGCTTGTTACATGTTTTTATCACGGAGTCTGGGCCATCTTGAACTGATGTTATCATGATGCCTGATGTTATCATGTGCCTTGTGAAGACTGAATCTTTCTCTTTAAACCACAGGTCCTGTAGTCATGCAGTTGAACATGAGTCATAGCTTTCAGTGGAGAAAGTTTCTAGCCTTCATATACAAATAAAAGACTGAACATAGGAACACTGTTCTTAAACAGAAGGGTAAATAGAAGGATTACGGAATGCATATTTTCTTAGAGCAATTCAATTTTCTAATAGCTTTTTGGTATTTACTCTTGCTTGCTGTGTTCGCAGGTTTTGTGGGACATAAATCAATATACTTTTTAGGTGTGACCTTCATCATACAAAAACCTACATATGAATTATTTTTTCTGTAATAACATAGCAGCAGAGTTTCGTGCTGGTCACTGCTGGCATATTTGTCTCCTTTTTCCCATCTGTTTTGACTATCTTAGAATACTCAATTATATGAAAATTTAGCTAGGCAAATGTTCTAGTTTTGGTCTAGCCTGGTTACATCTGGGTATATCTAATCCATCTCTGTACAGAGAGATCTTCAAGAGTCCTGTTACTTCTGATGCCAATTGAAGTAGTTGCGTATTGTTAAATTCAGTACTCAGAAAATCTCAGAGGCTGTCATCAAGAACAAAGACTGTAAATACCATGTAACTGAGCTCTATTAAAGGTTTTAAATAACTTTGTTATATCCACCCTAATACCTGGTAGATATGGAAAACAATATTTTGTTTGGACAGTCATGTCAAGTAAGCAAGCGCAATGATTTGAATACTCTGCCCTCCCAAATCTGCCTGTCACCACAACTGTCCCATCTACTCCTCCTGTGCCACAGTCCTGCCTTCTCAGGCCCTCTTCTCCGTCCTGCAGTGCTGAGGTTGTCATTAGAGGCCCATTCCCATTTCTCCTCCCCATCAAGGTGGATTTGGAGGAGTACTAGCAGCCTTGCAGTGAGTGCCTCCCCTGTCAGGTGTAGCCAAGCAGCGCAGAGAGGAGCTGTCCTGCCTGTCACTCTGCTGAGCTGGTTGTCTGCTTCTGCTCTGCCTTTTCAGTACACACAGGTGCACAATTTCATGTGAAGTCTGAAATGATCAGACATCTTCCTGGATCCAGGAGCTGCTGTGCTCTATTCCTAGCATTTTGCTTGCTGACCTTGGAGACATGGAGATAAACTCTTTGGCATGCACATGCCAGCAGGAATTTCAGACAGTTAGTCAGCAAGCCAAGTCCACTTTTAATCTTCAGAAACACAGCTAAAACCCAATTTGGGCTCTGCCACACCATCTGAGACCTGAAAGGGAAGGGAGTGGCTGGATGGTTTGAAGAATAGCTCGCATTATAACTGAGGCAAGAAGTTGAAACACTGCCTGGATGGTGACAGTAACCACTTATGACATGAATAAAAAGGATGAAGGTAGTAGTCAGCTAGAAACTGATTTATAAACAAATTTTCTTGCATCTCTTTTTTAGCACAAAAGAAGTCTTGGATTCTGAGGGACAAGGGAGTAACACCACCAGTCATTTTTTTTCCAGAGCACAAATGTCTTAGCTCTAATACACACAAATTTCTCCAAAGAGATTCAGCCTATTTAGAAATAAAACTCAAACAGAAAATCTCATTTCAAAGAGGTTTTCAAGTCAATGTCTGATTGAGACATCCTTGCCTAAAGACATGATTTTCAGGAACAGATAGCAAAGTTAATTTTTAAAAAACTGAACTGTCTTCTGATTTATTAGGCATTCTTTTTTTGTATGTGTCACTCTAAACCTCCTGTTGAAAATATTCTATATTGATTCTTACAAGTCTCTTTAGCTCTTGTTTTCCAGAGTCTGTTGTTTTCATACAGCCCTCCTACAGTACTGAAATTCAGTTCCGTGCCATTTTTCATCAAACAGAAATCTGGAATGTTTGACCAAAAATAAAAATACACATACAATCTTTTTCCCACCTAAAATTCAGATTTCTCCAGCAATGATAAGGTTTAAAAAATAATTAAAATACTTTTATTTTATCCTGCAAAGGGAGAAGGTAGTCAGTCAGGGCAGCTCATTTAAAACTTTTGTTTATCCTGTTCATTTAGCTCACTTTTTCTCCCTCTCCTTTCCTTTTAATACTGTTTTACAAATAGAGAGTAAAACTCTGCCAGCTTGCTCAGAAGCCCTTAAAACCTTGTGTAGCCCAGGAGATGGACAGTCAGACAGCCAGCTGATCAGGTTATGTTTTACTCTGTGTTTGTACCAGCATAACTCAACTGAAAGAAACAAAAGTTGCAACAGTATCAAACTAGTATGTGAGGATTTGGAGACCAGAGCATAATTTGTTCGAGAAAATCAATTTGGTGGTGTTGTCATGGGGTGTAATCCCAAGCACTTGCCTGACATGGGCCACCACTTTTCCCAGTGAGGACACAGCTACCAGACTTCATCCTCATTTATCCCCTTTGGCACTTCCAGTGATACAGATCCCCATTTACCAGGCTCTGGCTTCATACCCACAACTCAGCTTGTGTGCTCTGGAATATAATCTATTGCTGGATTGTGCTCTCTCATCAGGAGAAAATCAGGAAAAAGTTGTTTTCTCAGTAGCCCTAAAAATATATATCTTCTCAGAGTTACCTTCTTAGATAACGACAAGGTTTTAAAATTCAGGGTATACAAGAAAACTGGTTTAGGTTAATTTTCCAGTGTGAAGACTTCCAGACATAGCTGAAAACTAAAATTTTGAAAATATATGTACATAATTCATAGGACTTTTTTTTTGTTGAAAAATTATTGAATGTCTTTAATGCTAAAAAAATTAAAAGGAGGGAAGCGGAAAATACCTTTGCAGACCTCATGCAAAGAGGTTCTTTTAGTTTGTAACATTTTCAGAACTCCCCTTTCTTATGCTGACAGCATGGGTGAGAGAGGAAAGAGATGAGAGGAGGATAAAACCAATTCTGTCAAACGCAAAAAATGACATCAAATCTAGAATAAATTGGTTACCTTTCAGATTTTACATTCTTTAGTGAATGACAAAGACATTCTCATGTCTTCCATTGTAACCCTTCACTGTGAATTCTTCTGGAGAAGTTCATGATGGTCCAAGTATCCCTGTTAACAGATCACACTGCAAGGTCAGGACCTAAACCTGTTAGAGTCTTGGTTAAATATATTTGTAGACAGAAACACATGTGAGAACAAGAATTTCCCTATTATTTCCATCTCAGGAAATCCTTTAATGCTTTAATGAATTGAACAGACTGTAAATACTCCCTTTAGTTTCAGCTCAAAAATGCCATGCTGGGAGAAATTGTAATTGGGGGGATATTTAAATGACTTAAAACATAAGAAAATTTTAAATACAGGCAGTAAGCTTCCAATAGTTGTACCTAATAAATTGCAACAGATGACTGGTATTACAAACACATAGTAGGTGTACTGCAGCCTAATAACAAAGTTCTTACTTCAATAATTATTTTGCTCTCTATATTGATGTGGAGCTTTGAGTAAATCCACACAGAACTTCCGTTTATTGTATATTTGTGTTTACCAAGTGACATTGCAAAGACATTCCATAATTATTAAATCCAGTTAAAAGTGTCAATGTAATTATGTATGGGTGCCTCTAACTTGTGTCAGAAGATAGCATTGGTAATTTCTGAGGATATGACAAAATTATAGGAAGAAAAAGAGCTTTCATAGAAAGTTAACTTTTTGACAAGTGAAGTTCTTTTGAATTTGTTTTAGGATCACTGAAGTAAATAAGAAAAATTAATCTAATTTCACACATGGTTATCATTCAAAGCCTTTTCCCACTTTTATGATGAACAGTTGCAATCAGATAGGCAAGTAAACCCCTTAAACAAATGAAAATGGTTAATGACATAAGTCAAAGTGACTACTGATAGTAATACTAAAAACTCTTTTACTCTGGACACCTTAATGGAAATAATCTGTTGTAAACACCAGATTGTGAATTACCTTCTGTTTTATGCAATTTCTGTGGCAAAAGACAGAGCATTATGTAGATTTTGGTTGAAGCATTTTTCTTTTAGAGCAGAAAAAGAATGAAGGAACTAAAAAACAAGCCCTGTCCCTTCTGCTGGGGCTCTGAGTTTCTGTGTTTTGAAGTGCTTTTCCATAAAACCTGTATAGGTTCTAAGCCAGCTTTTGTTATATTATTGTCCATCTACATTTTAGAATGTAAATCACTCAACTGAAGAACAGATGCCACACTGTCTTTTCTGCACACAGCATGGTAAGAACATCTGGCATTTTCTCTGACTTACTGAAAAAATCTTTGCCTTAATAGTGGTTCAGGTTGATGTTCTAGGAAGTGATCACCTACTGCTTGACAAAACAGGTGACTGCCACAGATTGAGTTAGTCAAGGTCAGGATTGCTGGATTACTTTATAGGAAGAGAAGATTGTTTCTTCTTTTTATATGATGTGCAGTGACACAAGCATTCCCTGTTTCCCCACTGACACACTGAGAGGCAGCGGGAATGCTCCTGGAGTCTGCCAGGCACTGGTGTGGCATTGAAATCTCAATATGTAAACAGAGCCTTTTCAGAATACTGTGCCCATCATAGCCTATCATGGGAAACTGGAGTAATTTGGGTTTAGCCGAAACACAGATAGAAGATAACAATATGAAGGGTGAGAGTCTGGTTGGAAGAAGGTTGGTGGTATTTGATGCACAGAAAAATAAATACTCCTGTTGATAAGATGCCAAAACTGTGGAGCATTTGAAGTTGATAAAAATCTTAGTCAAGGAGAAAGAAACACAGGTGGGACACATCACATTGCTGAGGGAAATTTAGTCTTTGCATTCTGTAGAAAGACTTAACTAATAGAGGGAAGGAAACTTGCAAGAGCAATCTGCTTCACAGGAGATGCTTGCCTGTTCCTGAGAAGCAGAGACTAAGAAATTGCTGGTGAGACAGATGAATTCACCAGTGTTCTGAGTTTTCACACCTAGAAGCCATGAACTAAAGCACAGAAGAGACATCAGTGATCAAACCCCTCAGATCTAGTGTCACAATGCAGGGGATAATTGTAAATTTTTACAGAAAATCCACATGCAGAGATAATTGTCAGATCCTAATAAACCTGATGGGTTTCTGAAAACCTTGAGACACTACCACAGCTGTACCCTCCTGCTCCAGTGCCACAGAGTCTGTCAGAGGCACCCTTCCTTACACATGCCCAAAGAATGTAATAGTGTTTATTGTAAGTAGTACACGAATTCATAACATTCATTAATTTCTGGAGAGCACCTGAAAAGGAATAGACGAATTTGGACTGCTTGTATTTCAGGCACTCCTTCAGCTCCTAACTGAAAAAAAAAATTTTGATGGAGTTACGACTTGAATCATCATAAAAGCATTTGTAATGGACCTTCAGGCCCTCAAAGCTCAATATGTTGGTATAGTTAGAACATGTTTGGGTTTACAAGATGGGAAAAGAAAAATAAGTCAATGAGAAGAACATAGCTAAAGAGAAATATGAATGTTACTCTCCAGAGCAAGAAAAGTTCCACTCACCTTCCTGCAAATTAAACTATGGGCACTCTCACACCTCTCTTAATATGTTCAGCTGCTTTATTTATTTGAGCTCTTGCTGGGATATACACCTGGTTTTAGAAACTAACTAAAGCTTTTCTACTTTTGAATTACGAATACAATCCTAATTTTTACTGATAACTTTAGCTTCACTCCTACTATCCAGGTGTCTGTGCTTTCTGTCCTTCAGTAACCTTAGACTGTATGTTAACATACTGAAACATTTTGTTTTGTGGCACTAATTATAAAACAGTGTGCTCAGTCAGAGAGGCTCTTTTCACAGCATTCTGAATAATCCCAAAGTTTGGGAATGAAGAATAATTCCAGTCATTCAACTGAAAGGATTTTTAATTTTGAGTTTTCAGTATCTGTGCAATAATAGGGAATTTTAAAAGATGTAGATTATTCAAGAGGTGAAGGTCTGCATCTTCAAAAGAGCCATCAATAGAATTAGGTGCTGAACTCCTTTGATGCTGATTTCAAATACCCAGATTAATTTTGTTTATTTCTGTGGAGTCAGTCTTCTGAGTAAAAGAGGAAAAAAAAATAAGGAGGATACACACTTTTCAAAATACGTATTCATGTCCTTAGACAATTTGGAAGGAGTTCAGAGAGTTTTATCATCTCTTTCATCCTAAGATGCTACCTTTTCTCCCTGGGAATTTTAATGGGTCACAGCTTAATGACTGTTTCCTGCTTCAACATTACAAAAAGAGGTTCAGAAATGTCAAGGCATTGTCAAGAAAGATATTCCAAAGGAATGAAGGACAGGGGTGCAAAATGTGGGGTCTATATGCCTGCATTTTTAATGTGTTCATGGTAGAATATATCTCAGAACGTGGACTGGTGTTGGATAAAGACGCACAGATAAGAAAAACGTTTAGGATTTTTCTGGATTTAGATAACACAGTAGGCAACTGAAAAATACTTTAAAATAAAAACACCAGAAACAATGCCCCTCATTGCTGAAAGAGATTCTTCTGCTATGAAAATCCATCCTCACATTAAGGATCCATGAAAACTTCAGGTGCTATCCCTTAGGTATTCTGCACTTTAAAATCTCAACTGGCTTTTAAAAATTTTATTTTATAGTATCAAATTGCACACCCTGACAGCATATTGAATGCTTTGTAGTATGAAACTTGTCCAAAATGGAGATTTTTCTGAAAACCAAAGAATTCCAGAACCCTGTGAGATATAAAAAAAAACATTGTACACATTGTAGCTGTGGAGGCAGGCAGTGAACTGCCAATAATAATTTATTTTATTGCTCAAATTTTTATTGCAAAACAAGGAAAGGGTCTTAGAATCCAACAAAAAATGACTTAAATTTGTAGGTACTAGTACAATTAAGGTTAAACTATTCACAGCAACTAGAAAAATAGGGTTCAGTTTTTCTTTACAAGAGGACAGCTCTTTTTTTCAGCTACTTTTTAAGCTAATTGAACAGACAAAATAGGTGTTTTCCCAGATTCTGAAGCAGCATCAACAGCCGTTTTTTCAGTAACAATGCAGTACCAAAAATTTTCATTATTTAAATACTTGTCTACAAAAGAAGCTAGTTGAAAAGGGGAGAAAAAAATTAATTTTAAGTACTTGAGCAAAAGCCAACTTCAAATCCCATTTTATTTCTTAATGGAAGCAGTCAACTAGGTTTAATGGGCTTACACAGCAGAACAGGTCAATTGCGTAAGAATAGGAGGTAAAAGATCTTGTCCTGTTTAGAGAATTTGTTTGCTCTTAGCAGTGGCCCAGAAGAATGTTCAGTGGCAGAAAAAACTACTTAATTAGTAAGCACAGTGAGCAATTGACTGTGTTTGAGTCTTCCCCCCTTAAAACAGACACAGCTTGGAGACACCTTTGTGCATCACATAAAGGAAAAGCAGTATATCGTTTATTAAAATAAATACTCTCTGATGATGCTGAAAAAGTGAAAAGACAAGGACACTGAATGGCTACTATACTAAAATCTCTCCACATCAAAACAGCATCTCTTGTTTTGAGTATCTGTAGCTCATTCTGACTTATCTAGGCCTAAACCTTCTAGCTCCTCTTAGCTACTTCTCTCTCGTCTCACTGCATGTGGAATCCTGTCGTGCTGCAGCACTGTGATCTCGCTGTCCCACCTGTGAATTGATCTAGACTTAACAACTCAGCAACACATTCTGGACATATTTTTAACACCCAGGAAGCCTTTCTCTCCTCAGGTACCCAGGTAGCTGAAAACTGGGGACTGAGTAGCTACATTATTCATAAATTTGATAGACTGTTCTGCATTTTAATTATGTTTCCATGAAAACACACCTCCCAAATATCCATCACCAAAGAAATGCTGGTTTAACCTTTTTATTCCCCTGAATAAAATGCTAAAGATTCTTTTTCTATTTTCCTTTATGCATAAAATTCCATGTTTTTACTATGCAGAATGTCCTGGATAATGAAATTTAAATCAGATGTTTGTTTATTTGCAAAGTGGGCCTTCTTAGGATATCATGTATTAGAATCATGGAATTGGGTCATTGGATCATTGGCTTCTGTCACAACCACATCTGAAAATGTTGGGAAGAAACTAAAAATACACATTGCTGTATCTTTTATTGCACAATATTTTTAAATTGTCTCACAAGCATAAGTACCTCCTTTTCTTGTAACTCAGCAAATTACAAAAACAGACTGCATTTCTTCCCACTGGAAGCTTGCATCCCCCTTTATTACAGCTGAGAGGGAAAGGCAACAATGCTACAGAATTAGTAAGTGACCTGATCACCTTCTGGCAGGAGTGCTATGAGAACATGCAGTTACTTACACAGGTTGCCACCACATTCTTCAGAGGTTTGCTTTTGTGCTACTCTCTGCTATCAAAAAGGGTGGGCATGGAAAAACCTTCCCTCCTTGACAAACACTTAAATACACCCTACACACTGGCTTGTGGGAAATATTAAACATTAATTCTTTTAGTAGTGGAGAAAAGCAGGGGAAACAGGTAAATTTTTTTTCCCCCCCAGGAAGAAAAATTAGCATTTTTGCTTAAAATGGCAAATAAAAAGTTATTTCAAGCTTTACAATGCCCAGTGAAGGTACAAAGGAACCACATTTTGTTTCAATGTTTTGTTGGGCTACTCATGAGTGAAAACTACTGTGTAGAGAGATGTGGAAATGCATCAGTGTGGCCATGGAGCAGAGACTTATTGTGCTCAGTGCAGAAAGGGCAACACAGAAAATTACACAGACAAATGAGAGCATGGATTTGCCAAAATCTAGTTACCTTAGTAAGGTTCTAATCCAGCAAGTTAATTAAGTTTGATCTGAGTAGTTCATTTTGCATTTTGTTTGCCAATATTCCAATTCAGTTAACTACCTTGTAATTATCTTAACTACAACATGAAAATGATGGAAGTATTTAGTTTGTTACTTAGTGTATCCAATGCAGTTAATAATAAAGAAATGAATGAGTAAACTGAAAGAGTGAAAAGTTAAATATTACTGATGTATTATGCAATATGACAGAAAAATTGCTTTTCAGCTTCAAGTTCAGAAAAATACTTTCTTTTGAAGCTAAAATATGTCATGAGAGATTCACCTGCTACACTAGGATATTAAAGAACCTTGATGATCTTTTTGAAGAAATATTTGCTATCCCCATCCTTGAAGTGTAGCCACTGTGAGTGTTTAATTAATGTTTAGTTTTTCTTCAACATTCTTTTGCAGAAGCAGTCTTTATTCAGGAAAAATTACCATATAGAAAGTGTGGAGTAAGGACACAACAAGAACAACAATGTAAGGGTTTAAAAATGATAGGAAATGCTGATTTTATGCCACCATCACTTTCAATATACCAGAAGAGAACACTAAGAAGAAATAAATGACCAAAATAATTCTCCCTAGACATACATTTAGACAATCACAACTCTGGTTGTCAAGTAGCTGTGGCAAATAGAAAATTAAATGTAAAGATCACTGCTTCCACCTCTCAAACCCTAGGACTGACATGATTACGGCAGGCTTCCTTTAGGGAGGTATACATATTCAGTGCTGTTTATCCTGTGCTGAACCTAAAATGCCCTTGAGGATATTTTCTGTGAGATCAGGCAATGCTGTATGTGGGTACACTGAAAGAAATAGTGACTGGTTAATAGGAAAGCTTTTACTCTGCTCTCGTGAATACCTTTCTTAATCTTTGCTGTCTACAGAGAATGACTAAAACGAAAATCCTGCCATTCTCTTTGCCCCACGCATAGTGTGCCTCACCCCCAACCAAAAGTCATAGTCCTGCAAACCCTTCAGTAGGGATTTCAGTGGAGATGTTTATGGACTTGTAGCTAACATAAGCAGAGCAGGAACATCACCACTGCATATCACAGTTTGGACATTTTGATGATTCTCCCTGTTGGACTGATGTTTTTTCTGTTGACAAGAATCAACTGTTGGTTCAGGATCACTCTACTGAGTGATAATAATAATTCTCCTGGCCAACAAGCAAGGTAAGAAACGAAGAAACAAGGATCTTGGATGCAGCAAAAAAAAAATAGGGAACTATTCTTATTCAAAGTGCTAATCTTTCACTGAAGGATTATTGAAGGAAATATACTGCAGAATCATGAGCAAGGCAAAGATCACTAAAATGCATGTAGTCAAAATTTTCTTCTAGTTATATCTGTGTCTTGTCAAGTCACCCACCAATGGCTGGCACTTGGGAATCATGTCTTGTCTTTTTACCCCAATTTTTTCACACACAGCACATCAATGCTCAGGTTTTTTCACGCAACCAAATCAGCACAATACAAGCAGTGCTGGGCAAAGTTGAGTGGTGCACTTTAAGTGTCTGCTTTGAAAGCCAGGCAACCATAGCTTGGTCATTCCTACTAATGACAGTCCCTGAGAGGCAAACACAGAGGGCTTCTGGAGTGAAGCACTTTCATCCCTCAAGAAACTACTCCTCAGCAACAATAACCATTAAATTGTACAAACAGAATCTATTAAATTGCCTGCAATTTTGATTCATCCAGTCAAAGAATTTGTCTGATCAGATGCACTGCCCTCAGACTTCTCTGGGTTATCTCGCACTCTTGCAATGTGTGCTTTAAAAGCTAAGCAGTTCATCTCTTTGAAAAGGTGCTAAAAAATGTTGGTACAAATGTTAGACTTAAAACCCCTACAGTTTACAGTAGAGTCCTTTTCCTTATTGAAATTGGCACAACATTGGCCTTCACTCTAATTCTCCTCTATCATGCAAGTACCGTATGCTAGTCTGCTGCATAGTAATTCATGTATCGTTCTGGAGGTGTATTCGGTGCAGTCATGCTAAATCCTTCTGTGTCAAAAATAAGTGTGTGCTAAAAGCATGTACAATCAAAAAACAAAGGACAATTTTTTTGCTAGACAGACAATTACAGTCTTTGAATAAAATGGATTTTTGTGCAGGCTAACAGTCCGAGTAAACATCTTCATTCTATTTGTAGTAATGAACAGGACCTACAACACTGCAAATTTTATTTAAATCCTGACTTTGATATAGAGACTAACATATTTTGACCTAGCTGAACATTTCAAATGCATGATATATCGTATTCAGAATAGTGCACAGAATGTGCCTTTCTCTGCAATTCTAAGAGTTGTTAAAATAATTTGAATTTTACCAGTCTATAAATACTTATTTCATTTGAAACAGATACTTCACTCAAATGGCACATAAACTTACAAGTAACATTTAAAATTATTTTATTGTCAGCTGTTTCAGAATGCTTTTTAGAGAACAGTAAAGCAGAAAGCTCTGCACACTGCATTTGTGGCATCCTTCCTGCAGGAGTGATACAAGTCATCCTTCTGTCCTGCATTGTGTTTTTATGGAGTCACACTGAAGAGGAGGTGACATGCCAGATCCAAAGAAGTTGGCTTAAGATATGATTTGCATTTCAGTGAGTGACTTTCCACAAAGCACTGTGATGCTGACTGCAGTATGCAGCAGTTTGCATTGGGAGCACAGGATATTGCTATACTGCAGGTAACTTGTGGTTACAGCAATCATAAATAGGTTATGCAAAATGAGGTCATTGTATTATTTATACCTGTGCATTTCATCTTGCAATGTAAAAGCGGGAGCACAAACATTCCCACAAGAAATCTTTTGTTTCCCAGAGATACTCAAGCAAGTATACTCATTACTAGACATGCAGGCTTGCTCTGTGGCTCTTTAAAGGTACACAAAAGTTCTGTTTTAGCATTTTATACCACTAAGATAAATAAGATTGTACATGTATAACAATAGGTACTTCATGTCTTAAATGTTTTGTTTACTTTAGGAAAGCTAAAATTAATGTCTTGAATGCAAAGAGAGGTTTTGTTGTTTGCTAGAGTATTTTAATGGCCTCTATGATCTCTGGGTTTAGGTGATCTAATATTTTCACAAAATTTTTTTTTCATCTGGCTTCTGTCTTGATAGATGAACAACATAGTCTCTATTTACTACTGCATGCTCCTGGAGTCTCCTAGCATCAAAGTAAGAGCCAGATCAGAGCTCAAAACCTTATCTAGTCACTTTATCCAAAATGGCACTGCAGAGATGGCATTCAAAGAGAAGGTGCATAGCAAAATCTGAGGCAGATAACAAAAAAGTAACCTGCAAGAATCTGCTTATTCCTGAGAGTTCTACCCCATCTGCAAACTCAGCTAGGGTAAAGTTGCACCTGTGTTCTCAGACACCCACAAGGCAGTACAGAACATCAAGTGTCACAGAAATGATTTTTAATTTCTCCAGCAATCATTTGGCAATTTCATGAGGCAAATTCATGTAACTTTTTGTAACCTTGGGATATATAGGAATTGCAACACCAAAGCAGGGAGATTTTCACAAGAGGCCTATACAGTGATGGAGATATTTCAGCTTGTCTCTCTTCTTAGAAAGACAGTCCCATCATCTGTGGACTTGTGGAAGACTAATGTTCCCTGCTGACCCAAGTGAGTTTCTGGGTTTGTTAAACCACTTTAAAAGAAGGAAGACTAAGTCTCATAATCTTAACCTGCAACAGAAAATAAAGTTTAATACTCTTAAAGCACAGTCAAGATTAAAAGTGAGACTATTACAGACATCTCATTGTAAAAACAGAGACTACAATGATGAAATGCTAGGCCATCTTCTTCATCATCTTCTTCACAGTCTTAACAGTTTCATTTTTCTGGTAAGCTGTCCTGGGAGAAAGGCCAGCATCTAGCAACAGTTCCATCTTGCTGCTGCCATTGCTTACCTTTGCTTTTACAAAGAAAAGAATTGCAATAACACGCTCCTTTCTAGGCACCCAGAGGTAAACCTGAAAGCTACATTCAAATCTGTGCGTAGGCTAAAACCTCATTTCCTTGAAAAAAATCTAAATTAGACAGTCCCAGATACATATAGGACAGGGCCTGGCAAAAGTATTGATCAGTGCTAACGCCTTGTACTGCTGCCACACAGTGATGTAATACAAAAACGTGTCACAGTGAAGTCACACTGCCCTAGAAGAGCACAGAACCAGCTTTTATGATTAACCTTGGAATTCACTTTAAATGATGTAAAAATCAAATTCTAAATTAAATTATTAGTTTACATAGCCCAATAGTTCACAGACTTGTAAGTAATAAAATGCCTGTCACCCACAATACTAACACATTTTTATTAAATGCTAAGAGAATTTTTTACTTTGCCTCTGGTCACAACAATATTAGTCATGACATAAAGCACAAAAAGTGAATTTTTCTCTTTTTGAGTCTGGTAAAATTGGTGCTTGTCAAGTAGCTATGCTGCTGGGAAGCTGGTCCAGACACACAAACTGATCCTACTTTGACATTAAGCTGGAATTATTGCTCATTTTTCTTAAAAATTTAAGTCCTTCAACCCATTATTTAAAAGTGAATTGGGCTTAGAAGTCAAAATACTTATTGAGGGGTGTGAATCAGGAACACAGCACTTTTTGTCTCTGTGATGGCTTATTTATCAAGAGTTAGGTCATAATGCTTTTTGTTTTCATTTCAAAGCTCTTGTAATCAAACACTAGCAAGCGCTCCAAATCCTCTGACCTTAAATTACATTAGATAATATAATTTGCTCATTTAAAAACATATTAGTATGATAGACTATTGGGTGACACAGGTTAGAGTGTTCTTAGCCAGGACTAACACAAGTGTATTATACACATTCATCTCTAATTTACTTCCTGATACCCTTTAGTACTCTAGTAAATCTATTTATTTTCAATACCCCTAAGTAGAACATCTTTATTAAAATGTCTAATGCACTTGACATTGTTGGTATGGCTTTATAAGTTTTCTATAACCTGGTTAAGTAGAAGGCGTCTCTGTTGCTTTGTGCTGAGAGACTGCAATAAATCCAGAGGAATGTTTTACCACTGATTTTATTCAGTGAGCTATAGCTTCATCTCACGTTGCCAGAAATTCATTTTGTAGATGTTTATGTGGTAACCTGTAAGTGGAAATAAAAAACTGCAATAAACGTCTAAGCTGATTTGTATACCCTAACTAAACAGTTGATTTAATATTGTTCATACACATTTGTGTTATGATCTGATTATTAGAGATGCCTCTGCCTGTATTTAGGTAACTGCAACTGAGACCACATGCCAAAGTTAATAGTAAGTATTTTATTTAACAGTAAATGTGAGTGAGAGAGAAAGATAGGAAGAAATAGAAAATAGTGGAACTGGGGGAAGGGGGAGAGAAAAAGACAGAGATAAATCATTACCATCTCTGTGGATCCAGCAGCATCCCACAGACCCTCTTCTTCTGGTCTTCACCAAACACAGAATTCAACGGGTTAATATACATTCAGGTATCTGTGGTACCTGCCCTGGGGGGAAGCTTCACAGCGTCTTTTGCAATAGACTCTATTGAAGCACTGGATCACGTGCATTCCTCTGGTGCAGGGCCTCAGGAATGGCTCTGGGGCACTTCAGGGCTCTCTGATGGTTTATGACACCTTCTAGGACAGGACAGATGCCTGATGTGATGCAAATGTGCGGCGGATGCGACCTGCCCGGGGGAGGCGCGGGGGGCAGTTTCGGAGCTGAGCCGGGTTGTGCGAGGGGGGACTCTCGGCAGGGGCTGCGCTTGTCTGGCTTGTGTGGTGGCTGTTCACCCCCTCTCTGTCAGAGGATCACACACCCAGAAACTCTCCTGCTCCTCAGTTTTGGGGGGAAGAGTGTGGAACCTGGCTCAGCAAATGTCTCTGTGGGTTATGGCCTTCCCCTGCCTGATCCAGCCAGAGATGGTTTTCAGGACATCTGCTGGGTTTGGCTTTCTTGTGGACACATTCTCCCCAAGCCTTGTTTATTTCTTCTTGGACCTGAGATAACTGGAAAGCAGCGTCACCTTTATCTTATATTGTGCTCAGGAGGCATATTCAAGGGGGCTTTTGGTGATTGCAAATAAGCTGTTGCTTCCTTGTAGCGTTTGCTACAGTGGGGAAAGTCTTTTGGTGATTATAACAATATTTGAGCCAGTAACAATTTCAGGTCCTCAGATTGATAAAAATATTAATTATTAATATATTTGACAAGAGGTTAATATTTATCTATGTATCCTTTTTTTCTACATCAAGCATCATATAAACATTTTCAAAAGCATTTACTAATCTTCTTTACTGTTATGATAGTGAGGAATAATGAACTGCTGCTAATGCTTTTAAAAACTGACACTTTTGTTATGGTGCAAACTTGACCAAAGTATTAAAAGACCACATGAATACTGGTAGAGATTAATTTCTAGTTCTGAATTATTCATGCTAGTATTATTAACTCTGAGATATTACTCTAATACAGTCAGTTTTAAGTTTGTTCTTGCTATCACAGTGATGACAGGTACTAGACTAATGTCCAGACCAATTTCTGAGCCTATTTTGAAGATAAAGTAGAAAAGAAAGACTTAATCAGCAGAAATACCTGAATGTGCTTCACTCTCTTTCTGCATACCCCTGCACGTAAGGAGGTGGATACTGGCTAATAAAGTCAAAAAGCCCAGAGGATGGATGAGGAGTTGCGACAGAGTGGCAGACTGTTCAGCACTTTAGCAGCTCTTCTCAGGAACAAAACTTCTGACAACTCATATTCTTATCCCTACATACTGGATTTGACTGCTGTTTTTTATTTTTCTCAGTGTTCTTGTTCCTCCAAATCTGGAAACATCAAACATTTGGTTTGCAGCTGACTATTTTTCTCTTTGTGAACCTTTACTCCACACTACTTGTTCACAGACTCCTACTAAAAAAGTATCGTCTGAGTGTAGCATGATGCATTTTTAATTAAGTCAATGCAGCCCTAATTTACATGTGGACATGTAAAAGTCATGTATTTCACTAGAGCTCACATCACAAATGTACTAGTTCAAATTTGTCTCCTTTGAGATACTCCCTTTCTGAGTAATTTGTATACAAATATACTGAAATTATTATTGCACTTAAAATTATTATTAATTATTATTAAGTAATTATTATAAAATTGTGCTAATGCCTTGCATTAAACTCATGTGGAATTTAACACAAGTGTGAATGGGGAAGGTACAAATGTAAGTTGAAACAAAACAAAATAAAATATGTATCTCTCCTTCTTTGAGGATTAAAACTTCAAAGTTTTGACAAGGTTTGACATTTATTAAAGCCAGATAATGTTCTTACTCTGGACTAAAAATTCATTTATACTTGAGAAATTTCTCAATTTTTTTTGTAGTCTATAGTAAAAGGTAGAATAGTTACAGGCATTGCAAACAAGAGACAATATCCATTTTAGCACAGGTCTTCTTTGCATTTCTAGACTTTCCAGATTCCTTAACAAGGAAGGCAAGGTTTATAAATTACTTTTATCAAGAGGAACAAAACTGCTGCCTGTCAAGTAGTTGCTCCATCTTGAATGTTGGTGGGATCAGTCTGTGAGTGTTTTGTTACCAGGTGCATGAGGACAGTAAAATAAAATTGTTACACAGAGGAGGCAAACTAAAATTACACCAAAATCCTCACTTCTTTCATTTTCCAGATTCTAAGCACTTGAATTTGCAATACTGTGTTCTCTTTAATAGTGTTTTTTGTGTCACTTCCTGTTTCTTTTTTGAAAAGAAAGCTGAAAAAATGATACAAATTTAATGCAAATTTTATGCTCATATTGAAAGCCATCTGTTGTCTGTAGATGCCTGCCAGCTGAGTTACTACCATAACTGCAGTCAGCAGTAGGTTATTCTCTACCACTTAAAAAGTGAGTACTTTCCACTCAGATTTCAGTGAAGGGACCTGGGATTCCTCTCTTGTCCTGTCCCTACTCTTGTCCTCAGCCTGTTGCTTTTTTATCTGATTCTGGTCTTTTTAATGCCTTGTTCCTTTTTGCATTGCTTACCTCAATTCCTTTTTTCCAGTATTCTACTACCCTCCCTGACCTTGGGGACAGCCCTATGGCAAGTCACCCTCCTTCTCCTTGCCTGGCTCTTGGGAGCATCATTTAGCTGTGGACCAGCAGTGTTATGCTTATGGCTGGAGTAGATGGTCTAAAGGGTCTTCTCCAGCCTAACTGATTCAGGGATTCCAGTCCCTGATTCTTCCCACATCAGCTCCCAGCATGGGCCATCTCCAGTATCCCAACTCCAGTTTGCAGTGTCAGTGATCTCTTATTGGCCAGCCACTAGTATTTCAACAGAAAAGGGATCTCAGCTTCTTCTCATCAGTGCTTGATGGCACGGTTTTCCCTGAGTAAAAGACTGTACTACAGCAAAGTCCTATTTCAGCACAAAAAGCATTGAGATTTTTTTCCCATGTCACACACAGTTTAAAGAAGTCTTTCAGAAGGTATTTTGGGCAGACTTGCTAAGCAAAGGTGGTATCTGGGGGACATATTGTGGGTTATCTGGACACTGTGTTGCTCCAGTGTCACCACACAAGTATAAATAGTTTTCTGTTTAAGTGAAGCATTAGTGCCTTTTCTATTCATGCAGCAATGGAAAGCTAAGAGCACTGATGGATCTTAGCTGTACATTCACCTGGATACAGATAAATAATATTATGTATCTGTAAAGATAAGGTCTGTACTAATAATGACTGACCTAGAAGCAAGGTCAGGATGTTTTTACTGGTTTTGGATCCTTTATAAGGACAGTTGCTTTCCCAGAAACTTGTACGCAGCTTCAATAATGAAACACAAATAAACATGTGGCAAAAGGTCATGTCAATGAACACTTGTAATATAAGCTGTCAGACTTCACTGACCAGAACTTACTCTTCACAAAGCTGTAGATCTCAGGCAAAGGAGTATGTATTTCAGTGCTCAGACCACATAAAGTTTGGTGTACTAAATCATACCTGGTCTCAGTGGGGATGCTCATATTCTCTAAAGAGAAATAAAACCTGCTTTTCACTTCCATGATTATTTGTTTAGTGACATTTCCATAACAGGCCACACTGGGGACAGGTAGGAAAATCATCTGACACTTAGGATTGAGTGGTGGCATCCCATCATAAGCCTTTGAAATAAAGAAAGTGACTCCAGCTAAATGAGTGCATGTATGCGCGTGTTTATAAACTTACCTATTAGATTAATTTTTAACCATGGAAATATTTGTAGTTATTAAGGTTATAAATCTTCGAATTGCATATACTAATGGTACTAATGGTGTTTTACATAGTACTTTTAATCTTTAATTAACATAAATACATTCAGAATCAAATAAAAAACCCCCATTTAATTAATCATCATAACTTCTCTGGTGTGTTTATGTTCTGAACTGAATTTTGTGGTTTTTTTCTCACCCCTATAATTTCTAGTCTCTCTTCCCATGCAATAGCTGCACATATACAAACTTTCATTAATAGCAGCCCTAATGCTGAAGAAACAAAAATACAGCTGTATAAATAAAGCAAATAGTACTTTTGCATAAAGCCGGGCAGTACTTATTGTAATTATGGGGTCATTTCTTTACTGCCTGATGAAGAGAGTGATTGCTAGGCATTTCTGTAAATGCTTACTGACCGTTAATGTTTTATCTTTAACTGCCACCATTACCCTTCTCAATGTTCAGTTAAAAATAATGAGCTCACATAATTCAACATCACAAAGTGCAAATAACAAAAGGATCATACTTTTTCAAACAACAGAAGTGCTAAGGACTTTCAGCTCAATAACTGAGAAAATATGTACAAATAATGAATTTTTTTTCTGTATATATCCATTACTGTGGGTGTACATCCAGGGGTGATTTTTTCATTTTGAAAAGAATTTAGCTAGCTACATATTCCCTTAAAAAACTTTTGTTCAGAAAAAGTCTTGGAGAACCAAATCCTGCTCTCATATTTGTTGAAGATTCTGCCAGGCAAAAATTAAGTTTAGTCTTACTGTTGTATTTGCCTTTAGCACAGAACAAGAAGGGTTATATATCATATTTATTATACAAAACATAAGGTATGAATCATAAAGATTAATTATATCTTCTGTGCTTGCATTTAATGTATCAGCATGTGGTGGAGAGCCATCCACCCTGCCTTGCTGTCCTCTGGGGACGGGTACTGGACAATGCCTGCAGCAGGCTGGGAGCTCTTACCTGCCCTGGGGCCCAGATAGTAAACCCACAGCAGAGTGGGATCCCTCAGACTCTGGGCAAGGCAAGTGAAATCTGGGACTTTTCTGTGTGGAAAACAGTCAGATGTTTCTAGTCTTGAACTTCAGTCTATATTAATGGGAAAACATCTGATTAAATATCGCCAAAGCTTGGAAACATATATTTGTAACACTGGTGTTAGCAAGCCTATAGGAAAATGTTTTGTTAAACCATTATGATCTATTTTGAGGTTTTTTCAACATTTGAAGCTACAAAAAATTTACAAATCCAGTAAGAAGACCTCTCTCTGCTGACTTCCTTGGACTTTATTTCAGAAGGTGTTCAGTTAATTCAAAGGGTCAGATTCCTTTCATTTTAGGTGGTCATGCTACTTCTGAGGGGCAACAAGAGACTGGGAAACTCTTATTCACGAAAGTTCAAATATTGCCCATTCAGCACATTACACTACACAGAAGGGGCAGATAGCAAATGGGCAACCTGGACTGCAGCTAATTTTGCTTCCTTCTGTATCCCACAGAAGGAAGGTTACTGTTCAGGTCCTGTACAGTGCCTCTGTTTCCAAATTCCTGCCTGTGCTTCACTCAGGCTGACCCAGAAGTGAACAGGTCACACTCCGGTCTCTTGCAGGTGGTGCTGGCTCCTTCCTGGGTACAGGTCTGGAGCACACACAGAATGGTCAATTTTGCAAGGGACAATCATAATGGAAGGCACAGATAGGAAAGCCTGTTTGCCTGCTGGGTTGGTGCTCTTTCTCCTTGTGTATTCTTCCCTCTGCCATTGTCTTAACTCCTTCCACAGACCCAAACAGCTTCATCCTCTTTCTCAGCAGTAATGATGCTGTTGAGTCAAAACAGTTCCACTTATCAGAGTTAACTGCTAATATTTTAATTTAGTACCAGATTTTTACATCCTTGGTTGGTGATGACTGAACTATCTGTTAATAAATTCTGATTAGTAAAAGCAGTGTTAAGTCATTAGAATGTTTATTTCAGAGGTACTGTGAGGCAATTTGAAAGCAATAAGAACTGCTTTAAAGCTTATTAGATTTAGAGCAGAGTTAAATAGCTTTATTAGCATAGAAAGTCAGGATTAAACACAGAATTCCTCACCTGCAACTTTGAAATCTTTAGGAGGGGGTCAGAATCATTGATTAATTTTTCAAACACATATAAGTCTAGTTGCACAGTGCTGGATGTTGAAACTTCTTTGAAATTTTGAGTTTCTGCTTTGTGCCAGATATTTTAACTATTGTGAGAACATTCTCAAAGTTAAGCCACAGATAAAGTAAGAACAAATACTTAATACTTGGAATACATGTAAGTAAATGTTAATTCAGTTCATGATCTAGAGTCATGAATTTGCTGTTTAACTCCCTCCAATAAAATTTGACTATATTTCAGACCACTAACTTCACTCTTTTAATTTCAATCCTCATTTATTTCAAATTGCTCTGTCCTATCTCCCTGACCTGCATAAAAATTCTGCTTGTTTTTAATCAGGATGTCTTGAAAAGTCAGGTAAAAATTGTAGAGATTTTCTGAGAATTGTGACTGGCCTGAGTATGCTGAATATCTCTCAGAGTTTGTGCAAGCTTGTCAACTGGAACAAGAAGTTATTAGTTTCTATCAACTAGTATTGTTGAGGCATTAAGTCCAACTATACATAGTCTCATACAGTGGATGGTCAGAAAATCATGCAGTGGGTGAGGGAGAAATCATGGCTCACTCTTACTCAGTTTGTATCAGTGGATGCTTGCCTGTGAGCAGAGTTTTGTGTTCAAGCACTGTTTTAAACATTTGTGAATATTAAATATTGCTGTCTGAGCCTATACAACTGACTTTCAGCTCTTTGCCTACCACATCTTTTAAAAATACTTGACCACAGAAAGAATTTGCAAATAAACACACTGTAGAAGATTTGTATTTGACAAAATATGTCAAAGTACAGACATTAGACTTAATTTTAGTTTCCTGGTGACCCTAATTTTGTAAATGGTTTGAATGTGAGTGGTTGGAAACAGCATAACAATGTTTTTTTCCCAATGTACAGAGGTGGCATCCTGCTGAAGCAAGATGCATTTCTGAAGCAAGATTTCTACTTCTTCCCCATGACCATATTCATCAAATCTATTGTACTGCCTGTGTGTACTTGCACAATTTGCCAGGGATGTACAACTGTGCTGTTAAACTAAACCAAGTTCTAGTTCATGACCTTGCCAGCACCAGCCTTTTCATCAGAGAGAGCACCAGAGATTTTTATGTCAGAAGCACATGAACACAGCTGAATTGCTTGCAGATGAGGCACTCCTACTTGCAACTCACAGCTCAGCAGGGTCAAGGTTAAGGGAATATGGTATTCAGTGTTCCTTTCTTTCTTTTCAAATCTTAGACCATATTTAAATCTGTATTCTGGAAGGAAGATAGTGGTCTCCTGTCTTAATTATGGTTTTCCAGTAAGTTGTCAGGTCCTTAAACAGCTGTTCACTGAAAATGAAAACAGGTGACAGCGATAATTAAATTTAAATAATATAACAACATAAAACATCTGGATTATTTGGTTTGGTATACAATGACAAAAAATATATAATTTTGTATTTTCATAATTCTTTCAGGATGCTGAAAATATCTGGGATATTTTTTGTGGTTTTTCTATACTCCGGGGTGCAGTTTCATTGTTAGAGAGACACACAGTACTTTTCCACCTAATAGAGAATTTGGAGTTAGTTAAAAAATAAGGGTTAATTTTAGAGGGATTTTTTGTTATAGAAGAATTCAAAAGGGAGTAATTGTGCTCTAGACCTTGTGTTCCTCACTGTTCTCTGTAATACTGAGTGCCTTCTGTCTCATTTTAATTTAGTAATTAGTACTGATTATTTTCAAACAAATTTATTAACGCTGTTATCTAATAGTTCATCTAACACCAAGCTTTTGAATTCTAATACACTGAAAAAGTGTGTATATGGCCACACTTCTGCAGGATCAAACACATTTTAAGCCAGCTAAAGAGTATAGCTTTATTTAATTGAAACCTCAGGTTGTGACTCTGAAGTATAATTTTTCTTTTCACTTCAGAACTGCTTACCATTTATAATGTGCAATTCTGTGCCTCCGTTATGAAATATTTTTGTCTAAATAAATGGCTACAGAACTTATTTGAAGCTGGTTCCCACAGAAACAATTGAGGGGGAATAATGGTTTTACCAGAAATGTCTTTTGTTTTTGTTTAAGAGAAACTATCTACTCTACTGATTGCCACCTGATTTCTGCACAATGAAATTTTAGAGTTTTTTTGAAAAAAAAATCTGAATTCACAGCTAGAGTGGTCTCTCCTCCCCAGCATGTTTGGTGTACACTGTAAGGATAGATTCTAATTCTTAGTCTGTTTGGATGAATTGACCTATGGCCTCAAAGTTTTCAGTTTGTGTACAACTCATTCTGAGCTCAAATACATTTTCTTCATTTGTCCCACTATTGATCTGGGTGAGTGTCAGAGCATAGGTTATCTTCTCTGAGGTAACAGAAAACTCCTAATACAGGGAAGGCACCAATTGTTAATGCCTACTGTGAACTGATTCTGCAGGGCTGGATATACAAGCCTGGCTCCAAGAGGTGTCTCAGCAGCACAAAGTTGACACCTGCATATGAGGTGCAGGTCTTTGCGTTCACAGTAAGGCTTCCTCAAAACCTGCTCTACAGAACAACTGGATTAAAGTAAGAAGCCCTGTGTCTGCAAGAGAGCTGAAAAAAACAGATTTTCAAAGATTGTAAACTGTTCAATAATGAAACAGACAGTGTTTGTGTTCCAGAGTTCATAATGGAGTATGCAGACATTCATTGTCATCATTGATGAAAACTATCAAGGAAGAACATATCCTGCTATGGTGGGCTAGGAACTGCACTGTGCTGTTGTGGATTTGCAGAAGAATTCTTTCCAAATATTGTATTTGCCCTTCAGTGTGCCTGTTCAAATGCTGTGTTCAAGAGAGGGCTTTCACACTGCCTGTGTTGATACTAAATCAAAACCTCATTTGGCATCAGCTGCTTCAGTTTAAATAAATTTGATTTGGAGTCACTAAATTAATTTGAAAAGGCATATGGATTAATAGGAACAGGAGACTCGGCATGTGATGCAACAAGTCTTCCTGTGGGCACAAAGAAAGAGAAGCAGGAAAGTGAGCTCAGTGAAGTGGCTCCCAGCTGAGCACGGAACCAAGCAGTAGCCTTCCCTCAGCTTCTGAAATGTGAAGGGGTTCTACTGCTCACCCAGAACAAAACTTGCATTCTGAGCTGTCTGCCTTTTTCTGAGCTGTATGGGCACCTGAATTTAATAGAAAGGCAGTTTTTGTGTTTGAGATTCAAAAAGAAGTCCTATCAGGGAGCTCCTTTACTGCCAGACAACGGCCATAAGGAGATTTTCATATTTTGTTCCGTGTAAGATCTAATGAATAGGCATATACTGGAAGTACATTTACCTCTACTGCCGACAGACAGACAACTCTAATTGTGTTTCCAAATGACTGGAAATCATGCAGACATGGTTGATGCAGGGCAGAGCTCAGGCTAATAGGTTCTACTTCTTGGAAAAGGATTACATCAGTACTGAACAAGCCAGACTCCAACAGGTTCCCAGAAGCTTGATGCATGTTTAGCACTTACCTTAACTGTGGCTTGAGTAAAAACAGTACAGTATTTTTCCCACTTCTAAATGTGTATTTCCTTATCCACAGAAAATCCTATTATCTATACCCATGTGTCTATTTTAAAATGCTTTCTTATGAAATAATATTGATGCCTTGAGGTGGCCACCTGAAAGCAAAGACTGGACAAAAATAAGAGGATAAAAGGAGGTATTTATTTGAAGGGCCTTCAAAGGTACACCCTGGGCAGTCAAAAGGCTACACTCAAGATAGACCCTGGGTCACGGGTTCTTCACACTTTTATAAGTTTGGTTCATTTCCATATCAGGGTTAATTCTCCAATTATAACTTTAGTTAAGGATGTAATTACCCCAAGTTTGCCCCCCCACTATAGGCTTTAGTTTACACATTTTGGGTCCTGGTGTCCATGAGGTGCAAACCTAGAGAGGATTGTTATGTCTAACCAGCATGAGAGAACAGCAGCTAACAGGCCATACAAAACTTCAGAGTTACACACTAAGCAGTACAGGATTTAAAAAATATAAAAGTTAAAACCTACGGCATCAATATAAGCAAGCAAATTTAAAAGTCAAAAGTAGGAGTTTTACTGTGAAGATATTTTTGTGTAGAGGGTAAGAAAAGGAATGTATTCCATAGAAAATGGCTTTGAGGGCCCTGCATGGCCATTCTGGAAAATTTGGAACAGTTGCAGGAGGAAATCGTGTCCTTAAAACTGACAAGCCTATTTGAGACATCATCTCATCTGCATTGACAGTGAGTTCTGCAAGTAATGCAGCCAACTTGCTTCTCACAAAGTAAAATTTCACAGCATGCTGGCACAAAGGCAATAAGCTTTTCTGTGCAAATTTTAGCCTTCAGTACATCAATCTGATATTTCAAATCAACAGAATTATTTTCTTGACAAATGTTTGGTAGACAAACTGAGAATAGAAGCAGGCACGGGAACATTTCATTCTTATTAGCTCATTTGTAAACCAGGTGAGCTTGGAAAAATCAGTGGTTATCCTGCTAATATTTTTACTTAGACAATATGATTCTATTACCTTTAGAGAATAGGAGCCTGCTTTACAGCAGTAATTCTCAGGACATTTTACAGTTTTAAGTGCAGCCCAAGATAACTATTGACCCCAGCTAACACATCTGCATCAGTGCAAGGAGCCGTCGCAGACATGCTTATGGTAGGACAAAGTGTGTTCAGGGTTATGCAAGCTGCCAGTGGAGCAGTGGACTTCCTTTTTTCAGAGCTGAAAATGCAGGGTTTCCTCACATATGCATTGTACAGTCTTTCTGCTTTAGCTGTCCCTATAGCAAAAAAGCTTTCTATCCACAAACAGAAAGATGATTTTAATATGAACTACTGTTCCATCCAGTTTACTTCTAATGTGCAAAAGGATTAGTTGCATCTTTGTGTATCTAGTAAAATACGTTTACAAAGTAAATGTGGGGGAGTCTCTCTGTGCAAAGAGAATGTGCAGTTGATGGAGGAAGAATTCTGATTGGTGTTGTGTACCAGAATTTGAAAAGATCCATTATTGTTTCCGTATAAGCTTTCTAACAGCACTCTGACAGTCTGTTTTGTATCCCAGTGAAATCTCTGTATGACTGAGTTTTTCTCCAAATACTACTGTGTCCTAGAAGGCATTGAAAACCTAAATGTAGTAAAAAATTATGTCTATTTCAAAGAGTTTATATACTGTATTGGAAAACTAAAGTGGGTTTTTGTTTCCACTGACTTTTGCAGAGAGTTGGAAATGTAATTTCTCACCTGCCCAAATTGCTTAAAAATAGTTTATTTGGGAAATTGTATTTCTTTATATGGTATTGTTCCATTTTGATGTTGGATGATAGGTTCAAAGGGATGAACTTAAGCAATCAAAAGGGATCTGCCAGCAAGATACTCTCTTTGAGGAAATCTTGAATTTGCAACGTGGTCCAAAATACCAAAATCATTTTACAATACAAATACAATACAAAAAATACAAAAACAAAAAATGAGGTTCATCATTCTCCTCATGCTGCAGTCCCAACCACTCTTATATGTTCTGTCTCCTACAGAGAAAAAATTGTGGGGTTTTCTTTAGCTCAATGGGATTTGAGTGCTTGGAGCTTAAATTTGGGCTGTCCTCTCAGACACATCACTACATGAGAAGGAGAGATGCAAAACAGTTGCTTGAGAGCATTTGCAATCATTTTGATAGTTAGACTTGAAATATTGTTGAGTTATTAGAACTTCCAAAAAGTCATATCTATTTCATTTAATATGATAGATAATATGAAAGATAATACATTAAAAATAAGATAATTGGTATTTAATGCATGGAGGATTCTTGTTTTGTAACTCTAGATACAAAAATGATTTCTCAGCATTCACAACATGCGCCTTTTTAAAAATTATTGTTGTTAGAGCTTTAAAGAACAGAGCATGAGAGGAATCGAGTCTGTGCTGAGTTTCTTAAGTTAACTGTAGAAGAACATTTGCTTCTTCATACCTCTGCCCAGCTGTTTTACAATTCCCTGACAGAAAATTTCTTTGGTAAAAATCCAAGTCACTGAGATTTTAATGGAAAAAAAATATATATCCTTTGGCATAAACATTGCCTTGACAAGTCAAAAAATTAGATGTAGTGTATGGGACAATAGTGATGGTTGCACATGGACAAATTGATACAGAGGACCTGTGTAAAACACAAAAAGAAAATTTTTCATCTGGAAAGGGATAGTAGGAGTCACATTCCTTGTTGGTAATGCTGGTTTCTCCTCTTTACACTGCTTACTCTTTTTACATCTGTTCCTCTGTGGATTGCTCCTGAGGCTCTAAAGCTAAATGCCACCTCTAACTTGCAAATGGAAATAAATTGACCATCTGGCACTTGTGCTTTTTTCATCTGGTGCTGAAGATTTTCCATTTTAAAAGCTGACAGAAAACCAAAAATTATAACCTTAGCTGTCAAGTAACGTTTTGAAAACCTATATGTTCTCTCTGACATTGAAATGTATGTTTTTGCCTACCAAGCAAATCCAGTAAATGAGTGCAAATACACAATCATATTTGAGAAATTTTGTTCTTTTTTAAAAATTTTAAAATATGGAAAGATTTCTTGATAAATAGGAAGTCATCAATATTAACTGTGGGATTTAATTACTGTACTGCGACATTTTACAGGTATCTTTTATGATAAAATTTATTTTATGTTTTGTGAAGTAGCTCTTCTACTCTCATTTTTTAGTACTGTTGTTTCACTCTTAAATTATTACTCTGCTGTGTAATACCTCTCTTTTTGTGTCATTGGACCCATGTCTATAAGCTCTTTGTGTCATTGGACCCAGTTCTGTGTCACTTAACATTTCCCTGGCAGGTATGATTTGACATTCCATGATAATCACATTTTGTTTGCTTAATCAACCATTCATTTTTGAGTGTACAGAGCAGAAACACTTGCTTGAGTTCATTATTTTTATATCTTTCATGAGAGAATTGAGATGTGACAAGAAAAAAATCTCTTCTCTTGATTTTCATGATACTTTTCCTCTCAATGCTTACTAGTGATAACCACTAATTAGTGATTAGAAATCTAATTCTATGTTTTCCCATTGTACTTTCCACCTCCTGCAGACCCCTCAGCTGAGCATGTTCAGCTTCTCATGTTACTGCACCCTGAAACTGGCTGTGAATAATTTTTTTTTGAACTGCTCTTTCATTCCTCACTCATTCAGCAGTTGCACTAATCTGTGAAACTCATGCTTATGATTCTCGGGTGTTGTTTTAGTTAAAAAAAGAGAGATCTGTATATTGTCCAAAATAAATATTTGGGAAAGTTTAAACAAAGGAAAATCATTGGTGAAGAATAATCAAGTGGGAAAGACCACCAGCATGCTTTTGTTCCTTGATAGAAATATTAAATTCTCTCAGTTGCATTTGGTTTTTTCCTTTGGATATATTTCTCTGACCATTTTTCATTGCTCATAAATTTCAAATATTAATAAAAGGGAAATTTGCTTTTGGATAGGGCTAGGATATTAGTTTTTGTGAAAGTTGGATGTGTTCAGACAAGGCTCAGTATTATTATCTCCTTGAGGTACTGGAATCAAGAGAAAGCAGAAACCTTAAATTTTGAGCAGTGATTCTGAGATTATAGCTTCTGCAAGTTCTATATTTGATTGAATTATTCATGGTTAATTCAGCTATTTAGTATGAACCTGTTAGATACAAAATGTACACTTCTAACTGTTCAGTCTGCAAATCAAAGAGCATTTCGCTGCTTGTTTTGTCTTGGTCTAAGAGCAAGATTAATACAGTTTTGATTAAAGTATATTTAAGTTTTTCCTCTTGAACTGATTGATTTTTCTTGCAGTTTCAAAAGGAATATTTCAGGTCAATCAAAAATATTCAATAAAATAAAGTCGAAAATTATTTTAAGTAGAAAGAAACACATCCTTTTGAATAAGATAATATACATGTATTTTTAACTTCCTCGTATATAGCAAAATGAACTGCTTCAATTGGAAAATGTTAATACTTTGCAGGCTTCAGAATTCTTCTTCCTTACAGCGTTACCTTTTCCCCAAAACAACGCAAAAAAAGATCATCCATTTTCCAAGAATTCTGCTGCTTGCCAAACTCTTATTTTTAATGAAAAATTTGATCATCATCCTTGCTATATATTTGTCTACTGAAAATATTTTATGTATATGAAATATAAAACAATTTATATAAAAATATAGTATGAATAATTTTTGTAACTTATTTTACATGTGTTACAGAGTTAAAGAATAAAATCTCAACATATTATCATCAGCTTTTATAACCTGGCTTGTATTATATTTTCTATGTGAAACAGTATTTCCTAATCTCCCTGTAGAGCAATAAACTGTCTACATAGGTTTTTCTCTGTATCCTGCTGTGTGGTCAAAGCAAGTTAGATCAAGTTGCTCAGGACCTGAGATCTGATTCACAGACTCCTCAGGCAACATCAAACTAAAATTTATCACCCCCAGTCAAATGTCTCGTTGCTCCAAACATGGCAAGTGGGAGTTTCTGGGTTCATTAGAGGAAGGAGCCCTTTGACATTTCTACACTTGTTTATTAAAGGTGTTTTGGGCTAAATTCCTCAAACAAGGAAAGGCTTAGAAGGAAAAGGAAAGGCTAATCATGACACCATGATTAGACATTGATATAATTATGAAAAACGTCTCAGCATAGAATTTCTTTTCCAACCCCCTTTCTTGTTCTGATTTGTGTTGATCTGTCCCTGTGATGATTCTTCATTTGCAAGACACATTTAGTGCAATGACTTTCTATGGTTACTTAACTTTTCATGATCATTACATAATGTCAAGATAATAATTTCTCTTCATGCCCAGGAGGATGTTACATAAGAAAGGGTGTTGCCTGCATTTGCTTCAGAGGCAACAAAAGCAGATAGTGTTTCCCACTGCTAGCATTTGAGAAATATAGGACTCTTTCAGGACCTTCAAAAAATAAAATCCCCTAGAAACAGTTATGGGTTTCAGGTTTTGAGGGTCTTTTTCTGAATGCCCATGCCCCAGAGAATGGATAAAGCAGGATGTCTTGCTTCATGTCTCTGACATCTTCAGAGGAATAGGTTTTCCTTCTTCTCAACTACATTGTCTTTCTGACTGTCCAGCAAGGCTGATATACTGGTTAGCAGATAACATGAGATGCTAAAATGGTAGGCACATAGTCAAAACTCAAATGTTCCAATGTATATAGCTCCTGTCTGGGATTAACCATCCTTCATGGGTAGCTCTTTCACAAGAGTATTTTCAAGCATGGCATGTATAATCAATGATACCAGGAGATGTGGTTCTACACAACATAGGGGTTGAGAGTTTTAGATTTAGAGATTTAGAGCTGAAAAGGAAGTGGGATTGTCTTGCCACTTCAGTCTGGATCAGTACCATTAGTGGATCACTCTCCTTTCTTTCAGATTTTTCTCCACCTGATATGGCTTCAGCAGAATGCCAAGTAAAACACTTGGTCATAACAGGTAAAAAGGGGAGGGGGTTTTTTTGTTTGTTTGGGGTTTTTTTAATATTTGGACAACTGTTTAATAAGGGAGCTTTCTAAGGACTTGGTCCTTCTATTCCTACAACAAAAATCTGGGATTCAAGATCAAGGTTCATATATGTTATTAATTCCCATCTCAGCTTCCATACAGGCTCATACAGGTGACTGCTGGATTCATGTCAGCAAAGCCCTTCCTGCCCTAGACGGTCTTGCTCCCAAGTCAGATCTGCTTCTCTGTGCAGACTCTTACTGAGTCCCTGTAGCAAAAATCTACTCATCCTGGCTGTGCTGCGTGGCCTCCTGCACTAGGGAGATACCTCACTGTAGTCTTGTACTAGCTCAGAATATTCTTCATAATGAAAAATAACCTAGCATCTTCCTTCTCTGAAGGATATTGGAGGCAAAGCAGTGGAAATGGAATACATTACAGAGAGAGAAACTGAGAGTAGGGGATTGGGAAGTTTTAAGAGACTTCAGAAGGCAGGATCCTACCTTTTCCCTCAAACAGCCTTCAGGCTGTTACCTGACAACATTGCACTGGGACTACAGACCCTCTGCTCTACCTTTCCTCTAAGCTCCTCTGAAGAAGTGGTCTTGTCCTCCATTTTTCACCCAAGTACCTATGACAGGAAGAATATAAACAGGGCTCAGTATTTCACAGTGCTCCAGGTATTGACAAAACTCCTCTGTTTCTTCTGGCACATTTCAAGCTAACAGAACTACTTCTATCAGTGCTTATAGGAACACTACATATTCAAGAAAAACTGCTTGTAGAATATTTGTTAACTAAAAATCAATTCAATGTTTTGCAATATTGCTTTCAAAAATTGTACCAATTTTCTCAGAACTAAATGTAAATTTCCCTGTAATTGTGAATTAGATGCACAAGATTCACTAAAAGTAGTGTATTCCTTAATGAAGATTGAAGGAGTCAGAAACTTTTCAATGAAGTTTTTTACCATAGGAAAATTCAGGTTGCTCAGTCTGTATCCTTTATTGGAATATATCTGCTTCAACAAAACTCAGCTACAGAATATTTAATGATTAAGACATTTTTATATATTTTCTTGTCATTGTTGTTGTTGACCATTTTGCCAATTTTCGTTCTTCACACTTTGTATTAGAATTACAAGCTAAATGCCAAAGTCATATTTTTGATGAGATAGGAAGCTTCCTTTCTAGCTAGTTTTTATCAAACCTTAAGGCAGTCTTTGAAATTTAATAAATTCAATTTCACTCTGAGAAAGGGAACAGAAGTATAAGTACTGCAAGACAGATATGCTTCTTTCAACTAGAATCTTACTTTCTTTTTATTATGATGATTTTGTATACTTTGGTAGGTACAAAGAATATTAAATAACATACAGCATCTGATTAGTGATCATTATCTGAACATAGCATTAGAACAAACTGCTTCTTACTGCATATTTTAGCTTTTTTTCTTGTACTTTGTATTTCCATTTCAAAGGATACTTCCCTTTAAATCATATTAACATGTGTTAATAATTTTTTATTCTTTACTGATTCAGCTCCTGTGCTGAGTGTTCAGCATAAGCAGCCCAGCTCTATCTTATGTCATTCTGCTTCAGTGACTTTTTAAATCTCCTGTCAAAGACAGTTTATGTTTTTATTGGTGCTTCTGTTATCAGGATTTACTTTGGTATAAAATTAATTAGAAAAGAAAATTGCATGCTTCTGCTTCATCAGGAACGTTATTTTTTTAAAAAATTATAATTAAAGGCACTAGTGGAGAAATTCATCCTGATCTAAATAAAGTGATCAGGAAAGTATCTATTATCATATGGTTTGAATGTACGTTCAATCACTCATATGGCCAGATTGTACCTGTTAATAATCCAACATCCCTGTTATGGTTTAATACCTGAGATAAATCAAAGGACAGCCATAGTCACCAGAATTAACAAAAATAAGACGAAAGATTACTCTAGTGTTGTTTAAATTTAGGTGCATTAAATCACATGGTAAATTTAAAATAACATGAAACATTAAAGTACAGATTTTCTTACCGAGAAATACATGCTAGCAGTATTTCTAATTTAATTTCTTTTTGTTCTTTACACTGTGAACACCTAACCTCTTTTGATGACTCACATTTTTTTAAATGAAGTCTTGCTGTTGACCTGTGTGACCCATTAATACATTACATGAACTGTCAACATGGAGTAATTTGCTTGCCACAGATGTGCAGTTCCTTGATGGGTAATTCATAGAAATATGCAATAAGTTGAAAATCCAAATATCTCAAAGAGTATTGAAGTATTGCAGGAAATTCTAGTTCTGTTCACTTTTTGAGCCACTGGGAAAATCTAGAATAAGAACACAGACATAAAGCACTTGGATTTTCCTAGCTCCTCAGCAGCTTCATCGAAGATTTATTTTAATATGTAGGTATAATAACTGTTTTGCATGAAAGATATTAGTGCCCAGTGTTAATGCACTGTTTTGACATATTTTCTTCTTTTATGGTGTAGAAACTTCACACTGACACGGGACTTTCTTGATATGTGGGGTGAGCATCTCATTTCTGCAGAGATGAGAATGGCAGAGACCATGCATCATAATTGCTTCAAAAGCAAACATTGATCTTCAAAACATCTTTTCATAGTTACTTATAGAAAACTGTTACGATTTTAAAATAGGGCTACCAGAAGAGTGAGCATATGAGAGCATAAACAAGCACATCATTACCACCAAAGAATCAATAACTGAGTCCATAATGTCATGGGATCCTCTTGTATGTTGTGTTTGTGTCCCATCATGCACTTAAGCCTCCTGCTTTCAGATGGGAATATAATGATAAATTAGGTATCTTCTACTACTGCCAAAATGTCAGATGTCAGCTCACAGATGAGAGGAATGGTATTTGCTCTTTAGCCTGACAGAAATGTTACTGTCAAAGAATGGAGATTAGATGTAAAAAGACCAATTTGCCTTTTTGTTAAGACAAAGACTATATTAGAACAAAAAGTTAATATCATGTTGCTAACACAGAGAGACCATGGCTGCGATTTAGGAAGAAGGAAGGTACTTAGCACAGTTTTGACTTGTACAAAAGGAGTATGAAACTAATGAAATCAAAACAACTTGGGAATCACACTGTTTGGGCACTAGTAAAATCAAAAGTGTTGGTGAGTAGTCTGAGAAACAAAAAATCTGTTCTAAGTTCCAGAAAATAAAAAACAACTATTTACCCAAAAAAAAAAAAAAAAAGAAAGAAAAGAAAGAATATGCATGATATCTCTGAATTCCTCTTCTCTTCTAAAAATGCATTAATTGAATTCCACTAAGCCATTTACTATGAGTGCAAAGAAGAAAATAAGTACAAGAAGTCTAGACCACATTGCTCATTAATCTGATGAAAAACAGGCCCTTAATATTTAAATTTCTGCTACTTCAACATTGATTAAAGACAGAGAAGAGATCTTCTGAAAGATTTAGGAACTAATCACAAAAGCAAAGGAGCAATTAGCTGTTATTCAGCTTGGTTTACCTAATCTATAGCTCATGTTTAATAGGACTGCTATGTCTGGCAAAAATTCTGCAAAAATAAGACCTAAGGATTTGCAAGCACTCTACAGTAAAAAAATAATAGTAAAAAAAAATACATATATACTTTCATTTCCATTCAGCTACTCTGTAATATATTCTCTGAGTTCTAAGGTACAAGTTTTATAGATAATGACCTGTACGGAGAAAAACTGACCAATGGAATACTATTATTTTTGTTAACAATGCATTAATACATTTTTTCCATCTGCCAGACCTCTATATACTTAACTGTTTGAAATCTTCTCATTTTCTTGATATTAAAACTGCATAGATACAGCAGTGACAATTTCAAATGAACAACTGAAGATATTCTGATACAGTAAATATATTTTCCTATGATTTGTAACCTTAACACATATTGAATAAAATTACATTTTGGTCAGTCATTTTTTTATTACATAATCTAGTTATGGAGGGGTAATCTGAAAAGCTCATTTGATATTTGTGATGTTCTTGGCCAGAAAACTGAAAGATTAAATGGTTTTGTCATGGATATAATAAGCACAATTCAGTAAAAATTATTGAGCTTTTTTAAGTTTATTATTGATTTTCTCCCAAGTGTCAGATGTGAACTTCAGTGTTTTATTTAAAACTATATCAACATTTGTTTGGGTACTTTTGGTGAGGGAGGAGTCAGGTAGCATTTACAACAGCTCTAAATATAAACCTGTGTGGTGTCTGGCACTTAGTTACAGTCTATCCCTGCCACCCATTCCTTAGACCAACAATACTACCAGGGCAGGAAAAGCAACTTCCTTTGCCTGGGGCTGACTTAAACATGAGAACCCTTGGAGGAAAAGGATAAAAGATGAAGATTTCAAACCCTCCTGTTGTACAGAAATCTTTTGGGAAGGACCTTCAACATAAAAACAAACCATGAGTTTTCCATTTTCCTTTCTTTTCCCAGGGAGGCTAATCCTTACCAAGGCTGAGTAAAAACTATCTTTAGGGCAGAAAAAAAAGCCAAATGAGCGTGAAAGCTGGTAGTATCCCCATGGGTTTTAGTTTGGGCAAAATGGAGCAGGTTCCATAGCAGATAAGCATGATCCTTCTGATTCGAGCACAATTACTTGTATGGAATGGTTCTAAAACAAGTAACCTTTTGTCAAAGGTTTGCTCTTCAGGAAGAGAGAGAGGATTTCAGCTATGAACATCCCATGTCAGGTGATTTCTCCAAGCACAGTCTGCTGAGTAAAGTAGGACTGAAGGGAGGGAGATCGGTTTTTCCTCTAATTCACTTGAGCTCAGGAGCTTTGAGCATCCTGCTCAGTGATGCATAGAGACAGAATTTCAGCCAAATCAGCTGTGATGGGTAGATATTAGGTGTGAGATAATAATGAAGTCACTGGGTAGTTAAAAAGGTGTAGAAATTTGGGCCCTATGGAAGGACTGGGGCAGGGGGATGGACACAAACAGGTGTACCAGAGGGATTTACACTAGGAGATGGAAAAGATGTGAAGATCTAAGTTTTAGACAAAAGTACCTGACTGTCTATTCTTTAATTTTAGAGGATCAATACAGTGGTATTTTCCATTTAAATTAGTGGTTTCCATGCATGGTTTTAGTCTCAAAACACTTGGGAACTATTTTCAGCAAGAGGACCAAAAAGTGGGACAGAAGAAATCCCTCATGTTCACACCTGATGTCTGAGGCCAATGGATGGATCCACAAAACAGGAGCAAACGCTGGTAAGGGCTTTTGAAAATCTCACCAGAGCTGTTTGCAAAAAGACACAACAGATGGAATCCCATAAATTGCTGTGTTTAGTGAATTTCAAATAGAGGCCACTCATAAAAGGAAAAAGAATAGGATGTTTTCTTTCGAGGAGTTTGTTTTTCTTTTAAAGATAAAGGCAAACTTGCTGCAGAAGTCCAGAACAAAATAAGTATGTGCTATTCAGCAACTAACACACAGTTGAAAATAACCTAGAGTCTGAAATTAGTTTGAAGGATGTTACAGCAGATAGAAAATAACTGCTGCTTTACTTTCTCAAGCATTTCAAAAGATCTTTTCAGATTAAATATATTAACCTGCACTGTAACTGGCTATATCATTAAAGCAGATTCCAAATTAATATGAATGAACAAGAAATGGTGAACTCATTTTAGAAATGTTTCCCAAGTCATTATCTTTCTTCTTCACGCATGAATCTAAAGAACTATGAACAAAGCATTGACATTATCATTGATTTGCCATTGAAACACGCATTATCTACTGCTAAGTGCTGACACTGAAAAATCCACTTACATAAAACCTAGTTGCTATCAGAAACAGCTATATAATGGAAAAGAATTTGGGAAAGTATGTCTTTCAGCTTTAAGATATTAACTTTAAAATATCTGCCTGCTTTACAGTAACTGTAAGCAGGTTTGTGATTTAAATTATTCAAAAAAAGTTGGATTTTCCAAACATGAGTCAATAATTTTCTGTCCTCCAACAGCAATAACAGAACTTGAAACAGTGTACTATGTTCAGAGAGATGAATATAAGATGAAAGGGCTGGGAAGGGTCAATTGTGCAATTTAAGTCAAAATATAGGATATTCCAAATTTCTCCTCCTACTTCATGTCAAACAATGGTTTAAGAAGAACAAGGAAATAATCTTCCTCAATTGACATTCAGAGAAAGTATATCTGTCAGAGCCTTAGTAAATTTTTCAATTACATATTTTTTTTTAATTTAAAATCTTTAATTTAAAACTTTTATACGTATGTCTGGTACCATATGCACTTTTCTGAAAACATACATAATGTAATATTTATGGCTCTCAGGCTGAGCATATCAGACCTTAACTTCCTACACAAAATAAAAGACAGAGTTCCCTGAATTGGTCACTATACTGACACAGCTACCTGAAAGCTCTCATACTGAAGGGAGTAACAAATTCTATGTGTGGTTAGCTTGTTTAATACATAGAAAACACCCTAAAGCTTGTGAATTTAAATTATCAACAGCAATATTAGAAATATGTCATCACTGATGTACTTCAAAAACCAGAAGTCAATGGTTTCAGCATGTCATAATCAAGTAGATTTGATTAAAAACTGGAGCAAACAGAGGCATGCAGGTTTAAAAATGGGCCCAGGAGGGTAGCCCAGAAGATAGATTCTGCTGTTTGAACCCTGCACTGCAGACCAAGGTATAAACCTGACTTAAAATATTGGGATAGTGGCAAAGACAGGAGGACCAGCACAAATCAATTCATACAGACAGTCCCTTGATGCAAGCAGGTACCCCAAGGTTTAACTGGGCTCATGAGTAAGCACAAAGAGTTATTCAGAGCAGGATCAAGCTTCTAACTGCTGGACTGGAAGGTACAGATTATTATTTTGTCACCTTGCTCACTCCAGCCTCCTTCAGGTCTAACATCTCGACTGACAGGTATCACACATTACTCTGAGACATGACACGCGCAGCAGCCTTTCGACTTCTACAGGCTGCATCCAAGTTCAACACCACCACCCCACAGTGTAATCTCTGATTTCCCAGAACTTGCAAAGAGTATGCAATACAGTAGCCCAGAATAAGGAGATTTAGGATGAAAACTCCTTTTCCTGAGGTAAGATGTAATCTCTTCCTCTTTGATGAGAAAAATACATATTAATCTGAAGCCTGTAAGCAGGCTGAAGAAAGGTGATGCTATGTTGCTAATGCAGTTGAAGATCTATAACATGAGCTCTGGTTCCAAATAGGGAAAAGAAATCAAAACCAAACAGTGGACCCTCCCAAATGTTTAGTCTAGCATTTAAAACTTGTTCCAGTGTTTAATGTCAGCTATATGTCCAGATAAAAGAATGTATTAAGACATAACAATGCCACAGCAGGGATTGTATCCTGTATTCATCCACTCAATCAAGTATTCAGATCAATAAAGGAAACTCCCTGAAGTTTGGAATCATGCCAGAATTTATTATTTGTAAATTAATCCACTAAAGGATTGACATCATTTAACTGCAAAAAAATTATTACAGACTATAGTGTACAATCGTTTCCAACATTAGAATGAGAATTGCAGATAATTTTGTAAAGAATGAGATTATAGCCTATCAATATCAGCAAATAAAGGTAATGCTTTACAAAACAGACTCCTGCTTCAAGCAGTCCTCAAGTAACTAGATAAGAAGTCTTCATTAATACTGTATGCAGTTCTAGGAGAGTTTTCTTTCTTGTGAGGAAATTTTGCTAAAATTTAGGGTTGGGAAAGGTGAGGAGAACAGAGAGGAGGAAATTACTATAACCAAATCAAAAAGTGCAAACTATATGCTTTGACTAGACATTTTGGTGTTTCAAAAAGTCAGGTATAAAAGTTCATTTTCAGGTATAAAAGTTCTTTTTCTTCTTCTGAGGAAAAATGCAGAATGCTTGAATTTAGGCCCTGAGAAACCGTAGGGAACACAGCTTAAATGGGACATTATCACCACCATGGGAGACTCTGACAACCTTTGAGAAGGTGGCTCCTGAGCTGCCTTCTGTCAACGCTCTTTTGGATTCCTTTCATTTGTTACATGATACTCTATTCCTACTTGGTACCTACTTTTAGTCTGTCCCCATAACTTGCCTTCTGAGCAGCAGAATACAGTGATCACTTTATTCCCAGGATGCTTTCCAGTGATTGCAACTGACTTTTCAAGCTTAAAAGGCAGCTTTCTCTCTAACAAACTGCAGTTTGTGTGCCTAGGTAATCCTTGTTTATCTAGTACTAATGGTGCTAGATTATACTGAATTGTACCCTGATTATACTGAATTATCTCTAAAAATTTTCCTGATTTTTTTTTTTTTTTAATTTCACTGATTCTTTTACAAGGACAATTTTTTTTAAAGCTGAGGTTATCATCTTGCAATGTAATGTCCCAGTGTAAGATAAAAAGCTAAAAGTTTATGAATTTTTGACAAAAATTTAATCACCCATGCTTTTTATACAGTCATATAAGATCTATCATTTCTATTACTATATCTGAAGCTGATTACAAGTGAAAATCATGTATCAACAAGGATTTAATATTATTGTTAATTCTCAGAAAGCAAATCTGCTGTAAATTGATTTTAAACGTCAATGGTTACATTCAGAAAAGTGTGGATCACCACTTAGTCTGGTGGTGAGAAGGAAAACTGAAGCCACTTGTTAAAAAGGTCATAATTTTTCATGTGGTTCCTTAGAAGTAATAGAAGAAATAATCAAGAAATACAGTAAATACTACCTGAGAAGTAGAAAATAACTCCTACCAGGACTAAAATCTTTTATCTTTCTGAGATCATTCCAGAATAGCCAAGAATAGGCTGAATTGCAGTACCAGTGAGAACTGACACTGCAAATATTTTACTCTGGTTGTCAACTGATTCAATTGAAGCAATTCTTTCACCGTCAGGTTTCCAGGCATTTTTATTTTTGGAAGTATTTCTTTTTAATGACATATAAAGAAAACTTAGGAAATACCGAATAAAGAGAACACTCCAAAAGCAAGAATCAGTGTCTGAACTTGAAGATGTGAGAGAAAGAGAAACATCAGAAGTGAACAGAGAGAAATGATCCAGGGACTGAACACAAGGTCTTTGCCTCATTTTATAGGAGGAAATAAAATGCCCAAATTAAAAACTCCATAGTCTGCCTCAGACCAGATGGGGATGGAATCTGATTTAACAACCCCACAAATGTGGACAAATATCTAATCTCTTCCTCTTGCTCCCAGCTGTAACAAATAGAAAAACTATTCACAGACGTTTAAGTGCTTTATAAAGTAAGCAAGTATTTTTGCTTTTTATAGAGAAGGGAAAAGCCAAGCAAGTTGCTTAAGAAGATATGTATGCAGTTATATAAAAACAGCTGGACTTCAGGAATTCTGGGAGAATGTCAAATGAGGAGACAAAAGTAGTTGTTTAAAACTGAACATAAAAGAATGGAGCTGATACTAGAAGGCATGTGCCAGAAGGCTATAAAGTGTTAGAACACACTGTACCCTCTTGATTAGTGTGGGATATAGCCCTTTGTTCCTTGATTCAGATGTTCAGGAATACCTTGGATTCAGAGGCTCTAGCGAACAGAATGCCTAGGATTTTTTACAGATGAAATTAAATTGTAGGAGCATTTCTATTCAAACAGGGCCGGGGGGGTAACTGTGATTGAATTCTATTAAGTAAACATGTCTTTGAAGTCTGTTTATCTTTTTTGATTTGTTAACACCTGAATGTTCAACGGTCTTAAAGGCATTGTTTGCAGAAATACTGCCAAGGTCACTGAAGTCTCCAATGACCAGGCCTCACAGGATGATTTACTCCAAATGTATTTTAACAAGGGTTTCTACAACTCTGTAGAAATTTGATTGCTTTATATCATTCCACATGCCCAAAATTCATGTAATTTCAACACATAAAAATCCTTATATCATCTTTACACCATTTGTAAATTAATACTGACAGGTTAACAATTATGCAAGGTAGTCAAAAGTGCCTGAAAAATTGTAGGTCTTCATGATGATCTGCAACAATCTAACTAAAATGAATGCCAGAGAAAACTAATTTATGAATACATTTTCATCTAAAATTTCCTATGAAAACGCAATGGACTGACAGTTTCTTCCACCGTCAGATGGTATTGTTTCTCCTTTTTGGTACAGAATTTGAAATAAGGTATTAAGAGCAGTTAAACATAATTTAGTACAAAATTATCTAGAATTAAATTCATCTTTTGTTCAAATAATATTTCTTCAGTTAACTTTGTTGTCTATATTTGCACAGGAAAAAAAGTTCTTTCACTCTCTGAAAAACATAACTCCCTGATGGTTGGACTGATACAGAGGATATGGACATGACACAGCTCCAGATCTACATTATTTGAGCAGTAGGGTTGCTGTGGCTCCAGGCAATTTTAATACTTCACTGTTTTTTTGTAGAGCCATTCATATAGTCACTTATGTGTAAAAGCAGTTTGACATCTGACAGGCAAGAGTTCTTTATACTGGCCTACCATTGTTTAAAGTCCATTGATCCACTGATCTCAACAGAGTTACTTCTGATTTATGGTAGTTTGAGTCAGTGAAGAATCAGTCTTCCTAAGTTTGCTGCAAGTGTACATATTCTCAGCAAGTTCAAGAAATCTCTGTTATTGCAGAAGAGTTTCTGGACCATATAAGTAAGCAAGATTTTATTACCAGTTAGAGAGAGAATTGAAAAGTACTGTTTTAATTTTTTTATCATTTCTCTCGATGAAGTATTCAAATTATATTAACTTGGATTGATGTCTCTAATAGGCAATTTTCTCTAATTAAGTAGCTCAGTTTTGTCTTAAACATTTCTTTATTGGAAAATGCATCAAAAATTTCATATGATCTTCACTGAAAAAATATTTTTTCTAAAGCAAAATTACCAAACAAACATAAATGTAAAGCCATTTGATAAAATAAATCCTTTTCAATCTTAAAAGTGTTATGAAGTAAATTCTTTAATGAAAGCTGTTAACCTCTTGTCTCTCATTAGGATGACGTCTTATTGCATCAGGCATTTTAATACAAATACGTCTCAATTTAGTTAAAAACACACATGCCTTTGTTACATCAGTGCTATACAGTCACCCTGCAGTTTTTTAAGAGTTGTTCAATTTTTAGTGCAAGTAAGGAAGTGGAAACTTTCCAGGACTCACATACCAATAACAACTATGGAGCAGATTGTGGAACTGTCTGCATGGTGGCCAGCATGTTTTGGCAAGTTCTCATGGATTTGAGTTTGCTCTAAGTGTGTGTACAAAGTAAAACTCCTGTCTATCATGAGTACAAGCTAGGATTACAGGCAACCAGCAGCTCTTCCTGGGAGGGATTCCCTCTCCAACAGACAATGCTGCTCAGCAACAGGATGCCATCACCGCCCTGTGTGCTCGGACCTGAACTGAGTATTTGATAAGCTAGGAAAATTCCACTTCCTTCTAGCAATTTAAACCCTTTAAACTTTCTCCATTGTCACAACCCAGGAAGCATTGTGCTGGGTTTGGCTGGACTGGAGTTAGTTTTCTATCATGGGACTGTGTTTTGATTTTGTTATGAAAAGTGTTTTAGCTGTAGTCAATCAGGGCTTACACAGCACCAAGGCCTTTTCTGCTCCTCATCCCGCCCTTGGGGCTGCACAATAAGTTGGGAGAGCACACAACCAGGGGCAGATGACCCCAACTGACCACAGAGATATCCCATTCCCACTCCAAAGAAGGAGGAAGGGGGGACCTCTGGAGTGATGGTGTTTGTGCTCCCAAGTCAATGTTACATGTGATAGAGCTGTGCTTTACTGGGGGTGACTGAACGCCTACCTGCCCATGGGCAGTGGTGAACGAATTCCTTGTTCTGTTTTGTTTTGCTTTACTTGCATGTACGGTTTTTGTTTTCCCTATAAAACTGTCTTCACCTTAACACATGAGTTTTCTCCCCTTTGTTCTTCCGATGATCATCATGTCACCAGATCTTTTTTGGCTGAGGAAAAGCAGTGGTGAAAGGAGTAGCTGGAAATTCTAACAAATGAAAATGATCCTGCAGGCAATCTCCACCTCCTGACTAGGGGCAGATGAAGCCACCTCCAGCTGAAGCCATGGTGATTTTTGTCTTTTCTTTTATACCCCTCTTATGCCTTTTTACAGTCTCTGTACTCTTGGTGCTTTTGCCTACATTCTTGGACTTGTTTGTTAAGCTGGGAGACAAAACATTTTAGAAGCTTAATGGTTAGGGATCAGTGTGTCCAGACCCCAAGGTCCTCTCCTGAACACATTTTGTAAATTAAGACTGAACCATCCAGGTGAAGGTTCCTTGGGGAGGGGGGCTCCCTCGAGCCTCTCCCTGAGAAATATTTCATAGATCTGCTAATCAATAAGATCTACAATGTGAGACCAGATCTTTTAGGAGGGGCATTGCAGTGTGCATGGAGGTGCATTCGACCTGGACGTGGTGCACCTAAGGATCCTTAAAATAAATACCAACATAAAATCCCTTTTTCCCTTCTAACCGTGTTTGACTCTTGATTTTAAGACCAGGAAAAGACATCACAGTCAAGATACAGATTAGAAGGTGCCACCACAAGCTCTCTTGCTCTCCCACTTCAGATACCTGTGTTACCTTCTGAAGATCTGAATCAAAGGAAATTTGGAAAACAAAACAACTTTTCAGAGTGGGGCCTGGCAGAATGGACAGAAATAACAGACAATAAGACAGCTGAGGCTGCATTCTTCTCCTTCAAGTATTTGGTTCCAGTCTTTGGATCTTGCTCTTTGGGGAGTGGTAGTGGGAGTGGGGGAATGCCCTGAAAGCATTTCATAAAGCTCATGATATTGCAGATTTTTGACAAGTTTTTGGGTAAATAGCCCAAAGTCTGAATACATACTCTGGAACTGGACACTGAAAGGAACGTGTTCTCATTTAAGTTTACAGGTGAAATAGAAGCATTTATTGCTGCTGCAGGGAACTCTTTCTCACTTACCTGAGGAATCAAAAGCAGAGTGTATTTGTGGCTTTAACCTTTCTTAATAACATGCCAAAGATGCTTGAAGTGGACACTTACACAGTCCTGCTATTGTCAATAGGATACATGGAACCCGAGGCACTCTTGGCCCAAACAAGCAGGAAGGGGATCAACAGTCTGCTGCCAATTTAAACCAGTGTATACTCCTCCTGGACTTGTGTTCCAGATGCCTCACCAGCTCTGTTGCCCTTCTCTGGACACACATTAGAACCTCAATGTCTTTCTTGCTGTGGGAAGCCCAACTCTGGACACAGCACTCCAGGTGCAGCCTCACCAGTGCCCAGTACAGGGGACAATCCTTGCCCTGCTCCTGCTGGCCACACCATTGCTGATCCAGGCCAGGATGCCCTTGGCCTTCTTGGCCACCTGGGCACACCCTGGCTCACGTTCAGCTGCTGTCACCAGCACCCCCAGGTCCTTTCCCACTGGGCACTTTCCAGTCACTCTGCCATGGCAGGCCGTCCAGACAGTTTTTAACCCAGTGAACTGTGCATCCATCCAAGCCACAAGCAGCTGGTTTCTCCAGGTGAAGGCTGTGGGAAATGCTGTCAAAAGCTTGACTTATGTCCAGGTAGAACAACATCAACAGCCTCTCCCTCATCCATTAGGCTGAGGCCTGTCATAGAAAGAAATCAGGTTGGTCAAGCAGAGCCTGCCTTTTACAAACCAGTGCTGTCTGGGCCTGATCACCTGGGTTTCCTGTATATACCACATTATCACTCTCAAGACAATCTGTGCCATAACCTTCCCCAGCACTGAGGTCAGGCTGATGGGTCTGTAGTTTCCCAACTCCACTGCCCAGCTCTTCTTGCAGATTGGCATTGCATTTGTGAACCTCAATCCAATACTGATAAAAAGTGGTTTGGTGAGCACTGTCATCATGTCCTTCAGTACCCATGGGCGGATCCCATCCAGGTCCACTATCTTGTATTTGTGTCTAGCAGGTCACTGACGTTTTTTCCTTGGATTATAGGGGTTTATTTCTGCTCCTCTTACCTGTCTTCCAGCTCAGAGGACTGGGTACCGTGAGAACAATTGATCTTATAATTAAATACGGGGGCAAAGAAGGCATTAGGTACCTCAGCCTTTTCCTCATTCTCTGTCACTAAGTTTCCCTTTGTATCAGCAAATGACAGAGATGTTCCTTAAGCCTTGAGTTGTTGCTGATGTATTTATAGAAACATTTGTTTATTCTTTACTAGTAGTAGCCAGTTCTAGATGGCCTTTGGCCCTTCTAATCTTCACCCTGCATAACCTCATATCCTTTTAGTCCTTTGGAATTGTCTATCCCTTCTTCTAAAGGTCATAATCTCTATTTCCACCAACCCCCCCGCCCAGTTCCAACCAAGGCTCTCTGTTCAGCCAGGCTAGCTTTCTTTCCCAGTGTGTCATCTTTTGTCACATGGGGACAGCCTGCTTCCGTGCCTCTAGGATTTCCTTCTTGAAGAATGTCTAGCCTTCCTGGACTCATTTGCCCTTCAGGACTGCCCTCCAAGGGACTTTGTTAACCAGGTTGCTAAACAGGACACTGTGCTCTGGCAGAACAAGGAGGCAGTGCAGCCTTAGAAGAAGCAGTACTGCTGCTGGTGACCTCACACTGTGACATACTGAGACCATTCCCAGGGCCATGCTCACCAGAAGCCCTGTTTCTCCAGCCACCACTAAGATTGCAAAGACATCAATTTCTGCTGGGGAAAAAAAAAATAGGAGAGATGGGCTTAAAATTCCCTCATTAAAAACAAAATATTGAAAAGATTAGTCACAAAATTTCAGCTACACAAAATCTTTGTGCATGCAGAATATTCTAGGAACCTTGAAAGTTATTCTAAAGTTCTGTAATACAAAATTTTCTATGGCAAATATGAAAGCCAGAGTTTTTGCCACAAAAACTTAGGAGTCTGAAGGACCTGGCAGGTCCGATTTCTACCAGAAAAGGTTGAAACCTCAGCACTTCAGGTGATATTAAGGCACAGGTTAGAGGCACATGTTTGGTTATAGCAAGATTGCTCTAGTCTTTCTGGATCGTATCTCACCACAGGCCTAAGAAACTTGTAGTCTTGCCTGGATCAGACACCTAAAAATAGAACAGAAGTCCTGGAGTGGAGAGGAGAGAAGGCTTGTGGCCTCTGCTCGGATTCAGATGATTTGTGGACTACCCAAGGCCCAAGGACCCAAACTTTTCAACTATGCTGAGCAGATGGCTTCTGGAAGTCTTTTGGAGCAACTAGCCCCAAAGTATGGCATTTTTATAGCACTGAACAGGGCAGAGCTGCACAGAAGCCATGAGCCTAACATCCTGGCAGGAACAGGTCCACAGCATCTTAAAGGCCTGGGAAAAAATGCAAGGAGCATTTGGAATGGAAATACCTTTTATATCTAATATCTTGTCTTTGGTTCCATTAATAGGCAGAATAATAAAAAATATATGAATCTTGCAATAGCATAAAGTTCTACAGCTTTAACTGTCAGGGTGTCAGGTAGCTCTGTATTGAGTCCTGGAAAAACAAAATGGTTTTGTATGGCCAAAGGTGGGCTTCCCTCACAAGACAGATCAGCATAATCAGGTTCTATATTCTGGTAAATATGTATACGTGCACTAAAGTATCTATGCTTTAAGCTCTGACCTTGTGGTCTCAAAATACCAGGTTGGAGAGAATTTAATGTGAAAGAAGCTTGGCATTGCAAAATGAAAGTCATGTCTTTTTAACGAAGAGTAGGATGAATAAAATGGAGGTTGAGTTCAGTGGCAGATCATATTTTCATGGTTATTAAGTCCTGTTGCAGAAGATAATAAGTATTAACTATTGTACAACACTGTTTCCTGGCTTCATCATTTAAACACAAAGCAGATAGAATTGTTTGTAGCATACCCAGCTCATAGAATAGTAATTTAGCTTATTTCATGAGAGATTACATCGACTGTTATCTCCATTTGCAGAAAAAGGATTAAGTACTGCATCAATCTGGGTAATAACTTCTGCTGTGGTTTGCCTGGCTTGATGTGATGCCTGAAGGCTGAAAGCAGCAGGTACTGCCTGTCAATCACTGGGCTTCAGCTACCAAATAACTGCACTTTAGCACTGGTTCTGTTCTGCCCCTTCAAGGGTATCTCTAAATGTTTCTTGTTAAGATGGTCTTTCTGAGGCAATCAGTATGTTATGAAGGTATGAATTTGCTGATTTTGTATATCATAGGTTTATAAACCACAGCAACTTAAATCAGAAAATCAGAAAAAGCAGGAATTTTGCTTTCTTTTTATTTTTTTTTTTAACCAGTTAAGTACCTTTGTGTAATAAAAGTGGAGAACAAAGGCAAGAGTAATGATGATTTTTTTCTTTAAACTGAGGTAACAGCATTCTCTTTTACTTTTCCCTGTGGGATCAAGGTCATGTAGGCTAGTCAAGAAAAATTGTTTAGTATACATTATGTTTATTTCTGTGTGGAATAAACCTTTGAAATTTTTCTCTTTTTTTCCATAATGCCATTTGAAGGTACTTGCTAACAAGTCTGTTTCTTGCTTACTTGATGTCTCCTTATTCAGAAGCTGACCTGCTTCTGGCTGCCCTAAAGGCATGTATCTCTGTGGACAGACATAGTCTTCAGTCCTTCTGAAGCTGCACCACAGCTCAACACCCAGAGAATCCTGACTGGAACACAAGTGGGGATGACAAGTGTTTTGAAAATCAAAGTTTCATTGATGATGAAACCTCAGTAAGTAATATTTTTCATGTGAAATGTTAAGACTGGAGCTAAAAGTTGGAAGAGGAGGAAGATGGTAGTGAAGACTGGAGGCACCCAGCAGAATGAGCATTAAACATCTTCCAGCTGACCACGGTCCATTCATGAATCAACCAATCTGCACCTAAGCCATTGCTCTTACCTGAAAAGAAAACAAAAAAAAAAAGAGTTAGTTGTTTAATTTTTATATTTTCATACCAAAATCCATGCGTTTTCAAGGTGGATGAGTCTCTCCAGGCTCTCCTAAATTTCAGGCTTCAAAGTTGAGTATCCCAGAATGAGTCCATATCAGAGTAAGGGTTATGATATTTATTTCGTGGTCCTGAGGCCAAATGGCATGACCAGTCCTGTCTTGGACAGCTGCATGTTCTCCATAGGGCAGCAGCCAAACTGTCTGCCAGAGAGAATCCCTGGCACATGCTGTTTTCAGACTGGGCTTAGACAAAGTCTGAGAGAGCTGCAGCAGCCTCAGAGACTTTGCTGGGGCAAACGACAGATGGGTGATAGAGCCCTTGCACCTGTCCTGTTTTATTTAGTATCATGACATACCTACCTACCTATCTACCTATCTATCTAGCTATCTATCTATCTATCTATCTATCTATCTATCTATCTATCTCTCTACCTGTGCACATGTGTCTGTGCTCCTTGTGTACTATGTACCAGAGGCTTTATGCTGCAGTACTAAATGAATACAATCCACTGCATTGCCTTCCCCTCCTACTTGCAGGAGTCTCACTGATTTCATTCAGCATCTTCCAGCTCTGCAATGTGGGAGTGAAATGTCAGTTTCTGGAAGGTAGCAGGGCAGTATACAAATTCACACATGAGTACTGAACACCTGAAGTACAGAACAGTAGTGACCTCAGCCCATTCAGAGGGTTTGTGAGACATCCAGGTAAGAGAGTGGTCCTCAAGGCACTGGGAAGTCCTTGCACCTTTGTTCTGACCTGCCGAGAAAGGGTAAGAAAAAAAGTTATAAAAAATAAAACATTATTAGTCACTGAGGTACCATTATAAGCCCCTCCCCAGATCTTACTCCTTTGAAAAAATGGTGTTGCCACTTCTGGGGAACCATCACAAGAAGGTAATCTTCTATTCCCTTTGAAAATATGTCCTAAGCAGCAGAGTGAAAAATAACTTTTGCTTTGGGAGCAGTGGCAAGAATTAACTCTCTGTTAAATGCAAAGTCATTTTTTTCTCTCTTTCTAAACAGTTAACAGAAATTTGCAAATGTTACAGGCATATCTCTATTTCAGAAATTAGAAAAATACATCTATATTGTCTGGGACCTACTATTACTAATACTGTTTCCTCCTACATAAGAGAAGTTCAAAAATTACTACTATGTTTAGCTTCAGCACACATGACTGTAAGGTGGATTGCTAAGCCTACAAAAGCTATACTAAATTAATTTGAACTGATGAACATGTCTGTACCCTGTGTGCCACATACAACACTTCCCAGCAATAGGAGGGAACTCCCATGGATGTTCTGCACATCGGCTGTGAACAGAAATCCCATATAAGCCTGTTTCCAGGGTATGAGGACTGAGCAGTATCCTCTGTTTAGAAGGCTTTACTGTTAATGCAGCTGCACACATAAAACACTGCATTGGAACACACCAGTGAGAAAAAAAAAAGGCTGGATGTTCCTACCTTTTCTTTGTCTTCCTATCTTTGACCCCAGCAAAGGCAAGAAAATAAAGCATCACCTCAGCCAAAAAGATTAGAATCCTTGAACTAAGGGGCCAGTCACTGCATTCCAGATCTATTTCTAGACACTGATCTAACCATTATCAATAAGGCCCCAAGGTACTGCTCCTTCTGAGCTTTCTTTTGAGTGTCTTTCCCTGTGCTCAAAAGAACAAGATTGTTTGGGATCCAGAAAGGAACAAATTCTGAATGCTGTTGAATGTCTTGCTACAAAAAGGACTCATCCACACATAGGAAACACGGAGATAATCTGTGTTCCAATGTTTATTTGTATGTTTGGTCAAATGGCTATTTAATCTATGTAGAAGATACGGTCAACTCTAAACAATTTAGTGCAAAACATCTCTGATAAAGTATTTTATGTGGATGAGATTGATGTCACTTCCAGACAGGTTTTTGAAGGAACGAATGACATAGAATTTCTTTGCATAACTTAGACACATCACTTCAGGAGAGGGTTAAGAGATACAAATATTAAGCAGGAGCAGGTGCCTCCCTGATGAGTAGGGTATCTAAGCTGTGGAAAGGCAGAGTTTTAGATGAAGGCTTGGGTATTCCATTGACAACTGTCCTTGTCTGTAGCTCTCACTCAGTTCTCCACCCACACACTGTAGATGCTACCCGTGAAATTCAGACCATGGATTTTGTTATAGAAGCCACAGCAAGTCCTAGCAAATATAAATCCTTGCAGGCTAAACTGCATATAAGAAAGATATTATTTATCGAAAACAAATCAAAAACAGAAGGCAAAAAAGGCAGTAAGAAGAACTTGGTGTGGGAGGCCACATAGCATATCACAGCAATTCATGTGAAGACAGACACACTGTTTAACAAAATGATGTCCAAGAGAAAGGGACAGAAGTATAGCTACTAAAAGTATCTGCCTTGGGCTTGCTGTAGTCTTTGCAACTGTGCAGAGTGGATGTAAAATTAAACCCTTGTGTTATGTACAAAGAAAATTCTACTACATATTTTACAGAACTATTACAATACATGATATACCCATTTTTCAGCTATGTTAGTGATTTCAAAGATGTTGGGTTTGGGGAAAAAAAGCCTGAACAAGTTGAAAAGGATGTGAGAAAAAGAGCACATAAGGGACAGTAGGAAATACTATGGATTATACACTCACAAACAGACACAAAGTTTGTTTGTATCTTACATGGACAAGAGTGGAGCTTACATGGAACTCTGCTTGAACCAAAAGCAATATATTTATCCATAGCACTCTTGATAACACACATGATTAAAACTATACTCAAGAAACTCTACAAATTATGTCTAGAGTGTGCCGATAGAAGCTGCAGCCAATTGCCTGTCAGAGGAAGCATAAAATTTATGGGAAGCTCCTGAGGCTGGTAAAAAAAACCACAGGGTTTTGTCCCTCAGAAAAATAAAGAACAAAGAATTCTTGCTTGGCAAGCATATTTTATGCCAAGTTCTCCCAGTCCTGCCGCTCTTCAGCTATTGCACTGTCTGCACAATTTTTTCTCCATTTAGGTATTAGCTGGACCAAATGTCAAATGCAACCAAGCCTAAGAAATAGCATGACATCTTCTGAGTGACTGCAGATTACAAAGTGGAAACACCACCAGCAGTCATTAGTCTTAAGGGACATGGCAGGAGAGAGAGCTCAACTTCATTTAACTAAGAATAAAAAGGTATGCTAAAACATCTAAGAGTGAAGTATCTTTCCACATTAGGTAAAATGGGATTTAAAAGCATGTTATCAAAAACACAGAAATCTAAATCCCTCTGTGTGATTAGTGTGTATGCTGTACTTTTAACAGGTAGAAATGGACCCTGTTCTCTGTGTCCAATATTTATGTGACTGGAAATTTTTTGGCAGATTTTGTAACTACCTGGCACAAGTAAAGGTAAGCAGAGGAGGGTCATCATCACTGGATGATGCAGATTGCCCAAAGGAAGATATCCATTAATACAAACTAGGAGTTAGTTACTGTACACTGACCACATGAATCACCATATTTGACATCTTAGGTGTTTGGAAAAGCCCTTATCATTCTGCTGTTTGTTGGAAAAGAGGAGGGAATACAGTCTAGACATAAGAGGGAAAAGAAAGGGACATGTGCATGTTATATAGTTTCTTTTTTTTTTTAATTGGCTAGATTAAAATTGCCCAGAATCTAAGCAGCAGGTCAAATTAATCATATTTCTCAAGAAACCACTCTACAAAAGTGTTCACATATCATCTCCAAGGTACTTTTCTATTAAGACCAACCATAGGGCATACTTTGGGGTCATTGGAATATAGTGCATTGCCAAACCAGGTTATTAAAGTCATTCCAGCTAGGAGTGATAAGTAGAGAAGAACAGAAATTTTCTACTGAGGAGGAAGCATAGACAATGCTTATGGGGCCCAAATAAACCAGGGCCTGTGAAAGGCACATTTTCTCCTTTTTCTCATTCACTGGCCATCTTTCTCTGGTTCCCCTTTCAGGTCCCTAGAGTAATGATTAAGAAAATATCAACACCTCATTATGACAGAAAAATATAACAGTGAGTTCAAAAGTAGAAAGGTGTGAAACCAGGGAGTGCTATCTAAACGAATCATGATTTTACTGAATGAAGCTGGGAGTGTTTGAACATGAGAATTTTTCTAAACACTGTCTTATGTTTCCACCCTCTGGAATTTCAGAAGTGTCATGAAATATTGTGTTGGTTTTGGCAGAGGTAGAGCTAATTTTTTTTCACAGCTAATTTCCGCTGGCATGTGGATGTATTTGGGATTTTTGCTGAATACAGGGCTGATAATAGAGAGAAGCTTTTGCTATTGATGAGCAGAGCTTGCACAGAGCCAAGGCCTTTTCTGTTTCTCGTACTGCCACGCTGGTGAGGGGACTGGGGGTGCCTGGGAGGCTGGGAGGAGACACAGCCAGGACAGGTGACCCCAACTGACCACAGGGATGTTCCAGACCCTGTGACATCATGCTCAGTGTATAAAGTGGGAGGGACAAGGAGGAAGGAGGGGAACATTTGGAGTGATGATGTTGGTCTTCCCATGTCACCGCTATGTGTGATGGGGCTGTGCTCTCCTGGAGATGGCTGAACACCTGCCAGCCCATGAGAAGCAGTGAATTAATTCCTTGTTTTGTGCTATGAAAAAAGGAAAATTCGAGGTATTAAAGGAAATAAAAACGGTTTATTTAACAATTAAAAAAACTGGAACCAAAAAAAAAGAGAAAAAACCTCGAAAAATCGGTAAAAAGATGAAGTCCGGGATTCCCACAATTGAAGACTTTTTTTCAGCCAGTCCGGCTGGCACAACCCGGGCAAAGCTTTCTTTCAGTGCTGGTTGCTTGAAAAAGTGTGGTTGGAAAATGGCCCGATCCAGCACTGAAGCTCCTCATGGGCAATCCGAATGAAAAAGAAGGGTGGCTTTGGAATTTGGTTTGAGAAATAGTAACGAGTGTCTGCTCTGCTCCACCCCACTCAGTTCTGCTCCCATGCCCCACAGTGGTTGGTCGCCTCCTCTCCCAGCTCTGGTGATTGGCTTCTACCTTTTAGCCAATGGCTCGTGGGCGTCTAGGGAATTATTGTAACAGTATCTTCGGCGGGACAGGGACTCATTTGAATGCAGGGTTTCCATGGTGCCGGGTTGCCAGAACAGGGTGTGTGCTTCTTCCAGGCAGGGCAATCTAATATTACAGCTCTTACAACTATTTAAACACCTCTAAAACATTTTCATAACTGTCTAAATAAAGGATATAGTTAATTTTACATTCTAATTATAATAACATTTCCTAAAACTATTTTTTAATCACTCTTTTACCTTCTTTAAGTAGCAACCTTAATACTTGATAAGAGAAGATGCGAAAGTCTTACAGGTTTCATGAATAACATTTGTTTTGGTTTTGTGTAGGTCTTTTACTTTCTCTATTAAACTGTGTGTATCTCAGCCTGTGAGTTTTCCAGCTTTTACCTTTCTGATCCTCTCCCTGATTCTGCTGGTGGGGCAGTGAGAGAGCAGCTGCCTGGGGCTTGGTTGCTGGCTGGGGTTAAACCGTGACAAGTATGATAAACTTCAGTGGATAAATTTACTTTAAAGGATTCAGTGACTGAATATTTGCATTTCCCTGTTCAAAGGGGTTTCAATTTGAAGGCTGCTAAATAGAATAAAGCTGATTAAGAGGAAAACCAGAGTACCTCACCTTCACCTAGCACTTCGACTGTTAACAAGATGCATTTGTAGGGGCACCTAAGCCAATGGAGAGTAATTTTAGTGAAAAAAAATCCTTACATTAAGACTTTAATTCCAGTAACACATTGTCTCTAAAGTTACAAATCAGGAAAGGGTTTCTGTGACAATTAAATATGCCACATATTTTGAAATGAGAGATAGTAACACTTATCCATAAGATAAGAGCTTTCGATCAAAGCTTTTTCAAACTGCTATGCAAAAAAATAGGCAAATATAGTTGTAAGGCTGAGCCATCATGTTCCAAGTCAGCTAAAAGGAAATGTGCACGGACAAACCCTAACTTCACAGACTCTAAAAGGAAGTGCTGACCCAAGTTTAACTATAGTGATGTGAATAATACTACACTAATTTAGCATTACCATATGTATTATAATTCCACAGCCATAGATTTTCTTGAAGAAAACAGCTGCAGTGCTGAAGTTTTAATCTTCTCAAAATTACAAGGTAGAAAAATTACTCAGGCCTCAGAATCCAAGTATCACAAAAGGAATGGTTATGAAGACTGTCATTATGGCAACTATTTGCTCTTTCTTTCTGCTAAAAACTTTTTAATCCTTAAATTTTCTTTTGATATCTTCTTGTAATAGGCCACTGGTATATGTTTTTAAATGTCCATCGATTCTTTTCAAAACAACAGCAAACTTTCTAAGGTCTTTGATAAAGAGAGAGGGGTTAGGGAAAATACTGTTCCAGCTCAGTTAATGACAGATCTTCTGCTCAAAATGAAGATAAATACCTGGCATCTGGATGAGCTAAAAAAAAAGTCAGAGTAGAAAAAAAAAATACACTTCTGATTAACCTTCAAATGTACCAAGATATGAGTGCAGTTAGTAATGTATATCAGGGACATCTGATTGACAGGTGAGGAATCTGTTAGAAAAGTAGTATGGCTTCCTTCTGACTTGGATACCCAAGTTTCTTGTGAAGAAACCAATTCCAGAGGAATTCCTCTTTCTCATTTCATCATAGTGTAGATGAGAGAAGGTACATGCTTGGGACAAGAAGCCTGGACATGCTTTCAGATCCACTAGATTAAATATAGTCATAGCAAGGAGACTCCAGCTGGGCCTTGTAAGTTTCAGCTATCAAAGACATCAACCTCTTAATGTATGTGTCTTCCTCCTGGACGTGCATTGGTTGAGTTTCTCTTGCCATTTGGGACATATGGCACATCTGTCTGGAAAACAAGATGTTTTCCAGGGAAGGCTCACAGAACAGGACAAAGCTTCCAGTACTGTGCACTCAGTATTCTGGTCACCTCCTGGAGTTCTGTAAATAAAACTTATAGAAAGTGTCTTTTCATTACCTTCCATTTTTGAGCCACCAAGATTCACTTGAGTCATTTTTCCAGATTTCACCAGTACTTCTTTTCTAACAAGGTAATTTTTTCCTAGGAATAGGCTTTTTAAAGAAACAATAAAAGAAAAAAAAATTGCAAGACTCCCACTGCAAGCCTTAAAGCAGACCAAGACTTTCTTAGCCCAAGACAGTGAAAACTATAATCTTGGTAGTGCTAGAATGGAATTAATGTGTTTTAACTACCACATAGTAAAGCAGAAGATCATAGTGTAAATAGAAATCATGTACATGCATGAGTTAAATGAGAAAAAAACCAAAATTTTCTGTGTTTAACAAAGTCTCACTGATAGACATTTCTGCAATAACTTCTTTAAGTTACACCTGAGTCTTAAAATTTTTAAGAAATCTCCACAGTGGGGAAACATAACTTCAACAAAAATAATTAAAACTGGAGATAATAATGTAATGCCTGTTCTTTACTCAGCATTGAATGGCTTATTTTTATTGCAAATAACTGTATGAATTTGTATGCTTGAAACACTATGGACAAAGGCCTCATAACTCATATCCACACAGGACAGGGCAGTATTTACTGTCACCTCCATTCTGTAGGTGGGTTATTTGAAGTGGGAATAACACTCCTCAAAGAGCTAGGATGATTAGAAATGTGTTTTCATGGCTCTCCAGTGCCCATTCTGGCTCCAGTGCCCACTCTGACTCCACGATAAAGCAGTATAAATAGAGTACCAAAAAGCCTGAATGTCACTTGAGGTAAATTGCAGTGCAAAATTTCTAGTATCAGGAACTTTGATTTCTGGAACTTCATCTCAGGATCCTTGATACATCACAAACTGTTCAGGGGTTACTCTGCCCTATGTTGTCTGTACTTTGAAGGCCCCATGATGATTGTCTTTATAGCAGTCTACAGAGGTAAAAAAACCCCAAAAAGTGGCTTCATTCAGCCTTCTCTACCCTTCCAATCATACAGGGCTGTGCTGAGGGACATGTGCAGCACAGGTCATCTGAGACAAGACACAGAGATTAAGAAAACATCTCAGATCTTGACCTACCTACAAACTTCACTACAGTGAGCCACAGTTGAGTGACTAGCTAGTTTGTTGTCAGCAATGAAACTATGTGCTAGCAAGTGGTAAGACAATGAGTTTGTGGGATGGGTAGTATTGCAATTTAACCCATAGGTGGTAGGCATTCCTGCAGGCCCAGGGTCTGGGCACCCAGGGTCTGGGTACCTATTCAAACCAACTCATTTCCTAGCTGTGCTTCTACTTCAGTGCTTTGGTCTTCTGTCCTTTATCCATCCCCTTCACTGCAGTAGTCATTACAGCCAGACAGGTGTAAAAGCCAGGCCAATTCCTCAGTCATACCTCTCCCTGTCAGACACCCAGTATTCTCAATTTATGTCAGTAAAGAGTAATTCTGCCAAAATTAGTAGAGTTAAATTAATGAAGAAATCTTGGATACTGTGAAAAGAATAAACCTCTGCAAAGCCTGAAATGAACATTCATCAATACAGCCTGTATGTTTACTGCTATTTCACTTATGCAACCACTCATAAACTCAGTTTAAATGACAAGTTAGCCAAGTTTATAACTACTCTGTGCTTGAGAAAAAACCAAGGGACACAAGTTAATTAATCTATTTACAATTTGAGATTAATTAGTATTTATCTGACATAATCTGTTTTTTAATTTAGGTAAGAGCGTAGGAGTTACAGTGACAAGTTTTACAACCAGGAGTCTGATGATGGTCTTTTCCTCTTTCAAGTGCACCAAACTGACCTGGAGGTAACCTCACAAATAATGGGATGTCAATGATATGTTCAATATGAAACCACATAACTGATACATCAGGTTTTCAAATGACCATAACCCATTTTAAACATCTCAACCAACAGTAAACCAACCAAAAAAGTTTTCAAATAATCCATTATTTAAAGTTAACCCTAAAGATTAAGATCCACTGTCAGTGATAATGTTATTTTAAACCATATAAAAGCAATAGATTTCCATTTTTAGTGGAATGTTTTGTAAGTATATTTTGACCTTTATATTTCAGTGCAAGCAACAAATCCTAGTGGTTACTAGATGACAGCACTAAAGACTTTACTACAGCTAAAGCTCATTACTTACGGGTACACTAAATGAACAGCATTATTCTATTCATTCACAACCATTTGTTTATTATATCTGTTCTGTAAAATACAGCTAATAATGACATTTTCTTTATGCAGAATGTGTGCATTTAACCTGATTAATTTTTACAATATGTATCTTGTTCCTTAAGTCATTTAATGTGGTTTCATGTGTGATTTTGTTAAAGTTTGTTGTCAGTAACATATTGTTCAAATTTTAATATTCAGTAGGATTGAGATAGAACCCTGCAGACATCACTTGAGTGGGAGACACTCTCCTAGTGACCCATGAATCCTGGTTATCCAAAACAAATACACCCAGCTAATTTGTTCTGGCTGGAAAGTGAACCTAAGGGAGACATAGAACATTGGACCAAATAAGATCTTTCAACAGACATTGCTAAAACTTTCAAAACTTTCCAAAAGTTTCTCTGCAACCAGTGGCCACTGCACAGATCAAATTTCCAAGTGTGTGTGCCCTTGCACTTGCATTAGAGGTGATTGCCTTTGTCTTAATAGGACAAAGTATTTAAAATAAAAGCTTTGTAATGAGAAAAAGTCAGATATTAAAAATGATCCATCAGCAAAACTGCTGAGTTTACAGTGACTAATATACTATATTCTGAAAGTGAGCATGTATTGTCATGATACACAGCCTCTGAAATGGTATGTGCTCAGCTGCTCTTTTACAGTCTTCTGAAACTTCCACAAACAGGAAAAGTCACATCTAAACATTTTCTAAAGGGGTTATTGCAATATCTTTGACTTCAAATCTCTTTTTAATTTTACTCTTCCTGGAGGGAAAATATTCCCCTTTGTTCATACCACAGGTAGAAGCAGTCATACTTAGGTGGAGTGACTGACTTGGAAGCTGAGGCAAAAAGACACCATTGGTCCCAAAGAAGGAGCTGGTCACATAATAGAAGGAGGTTGTGTTTGGTCACTTGTGGCTGGTTGTAACAGTGGGAATTACTCATTGTTCAGTTTTCGATAAAATTAATAGTGGTGGGAAAGTTATTTTGGATAAGAGTTATGCCTCCCCTTATGACTGGGGAGAAACTACTAATTTTCACATTACGGCACAAGGAGGCTGCACTCATGCAGGTATAATCTGTTTCTCTTGCAGGCTTTGATTAATGTCATGTTTTTTCATGCAGGAGCATGCTGCTGTTGGAACAATAACTCTTTGGTGGAAGCAGCATTTGCCTTTCAGGCTATGTGCTAAAGAATGTTAAGGATAGTGTCTCTTAAAACCTTACTGCAAGGTCAGGGCCACCAAAGTTCCTCATTTCAAGTTGGGCTGCAGGCCATAGCTACATGTAAGGTGATTGCTAACAATTAGTATATGAAACTGGAAAAATCTTTAGTGTTCAGTTAGCTCAGTATTCTGTGACTGGAAGCAGTGATGGAAGAGATACTACTTCTGGACAAACAATTCACATGCTCCTGTGCCTCATGGGCTACACAGCTTCCCAGGGCTTCATAGCAGTCTGAAGGCCTGAAGTGGAACATCAAAAGCCAGAATCATAGCCATGCATCACAGAAGAAATCATAGGACTTGCTCTTATGGCAACTCTCCACAACAGCAAATAACTTGTTAGGATCACCTCTACCAGAGATCAGAAAGGAAAGTGGAAAGCATCAGAGAGCAAAAGGAAAGCAGTTCTAAAGTTGCCAACATGCCGTTCTACTCCATATCTGCTGCCAAGTGCAATCCAGGTGCACAAGGAAAACACCTATCTCACCAATAAATCTGCAGCAAGTAAGCTGCTCCCACCATGTTCTTGATTCTGCACCATCAGCCTAGGAAAGCCTCCACTCCTATGGTGTGTCTGCTAAAGATAAACATAGCACTTGCAGAAGTCCATTACTGAACTGTGATAGCAAAGTTCCAGGCTCCGTTTCTCAAGACTAGGTTTTCAAATTTTATAGATAGAGACTAGCTCTCTTCTTAAACCCTATTTCTGTTGATGGGATAATGGTGAAAGTTACATGCCCCAGTGCAGTTACTCAGTGATCTCTACCCAGTGAGCGTGAGAGGGCACTCAGAGCTAGAAGCTGTGTTCACATACAAGGAAACACTGCACAGAGGTCAAAATGATTCCCAATAAAGAAAGACCTTCTTTGACTTAGAAGGGTTACAGAGACCAAGGAAGAGAAGAATAATAGACAGAAATGTTTTCTGTCTGCTAGAGAGATCACTGGAAACCCTGAGCTGTTAGCAAGTTAGTTTTCAGAAAAGGTCTAAGGAGCACTTTATTTGTTTAAAATCCAAAAAACCTTGAAGTCTAGAAACTGTACTGGATCTGGTTCTTCTGTGTTTCCACTAGATGCTCAGTCAGCCTTGATTTTTTCCTACATTTAATCTGCTCTCAAACTCAAAATAAAAAACCTCTCCATTTTACCTGCACTTCATAAATTGATTGCCACTAAGCTGTACACTAAGTTACCACAGCCATTTCAGGGATTACTCCACTGCTGTGGTTTAACCCAGAGGGCAACTGAGCCCCCCAAAGCCACTCACTCACTCACTTCGTGGTAGAATGGGGAGAGAATGTGAAGAGTAAAAGTGAGAAAACCTGTAGATTGAGATACTGACATTTTAACAGGTAAAGCAAAAGATGCACACAGAGGAAAAGTGAAACAAGGAATTAATTCTCCACTTCCCTTTGGCAGACAGGTGTTAGAAGTTCATCCATTCCCAGGAGAGCAGGGCTCCATCCCATTTAATGGTGACTTGGGAAGACAAATGCTGTCACTCAGAATTCCCCCCTTCCTCCTCCCTCCAGGCTGATATGCTAAATGCAGTGCCATATGGGATGGGATATCCCTGTAGTCAGTGGGGCTCAGCTGCTCCGGCTGTGTCCCCTCCCAACTTCCTTTGCCTTCCCAGCCTCCTGGCTGGTGGGGCAGGATAAGGAGCAGAAAAGGCCTTGACTGTGTGTAAGCCCTGCTTAAAAATAGCATAAAACATGCTGTGCTATGAACACTGGTTTCAGCACAAATCCAAAACATAATCCAAGATAGCAACTATGAAGAGAATTATCTCCACCCTAACCAAAACCAGCACATGTGCTCGTATTTTTTATACTGTGGTTTATATCCTTATGACATAGACGATTTGTCTAATACAACAAAATTGTTCTATCAATGCAGTTGAATGTGTTGTTGTAGCTTAATGAATAAATAATTTGACACCACCAACCCTCAGTCTGTGTATCAGCATTTCACACTGCATCCACTTTGCCTTCTGGCATTAGCATTTAATCAGTTTATATAATTTGATGCTTCTGAAAGATAGTCACTAGACATGATGACTCAGGAGCTGTTTTTATTTAGGGAGCTGTTTGGTAAAAAATCTAATCCATATCCCCAGGTGCCACATGCAGATGCCTCTTAAACACTTTCAAAGATGGTGACTCCACCACCTCCCTGGGAACATATTTCAGTGCTTAACTACTCTTTCAGTGATTGTTGGGGTTTTTTTGTTTCTTTTTTTTTCCTAATAGCCAACATGAACCTCACCTGATGCAAACTAAGGCCATTTCCACACTTTCACATTAATCACATCAGAAGAGGACAACCCCCACCTCACTACCACCTTCTTCCAGGTAGTTCTAGAGAGCAATGTAGTTCCCCCTGAGGCTTCTCTTCTCCCAACTAAACAACCCCAGGTCCCTGAGCTGCCCCTTGTAAGATTTTTTTTTGCTTCTGTCAGCCACAGATTTGTTCTCATTGCACATAACAAATTTTTAGGATCTTCAGAACATACTGCCTAGCCTCTGAGTGCTTTTTTAGCATGGTGTAAAATATCCTATCTATGAGACCTGTGAAGAAGACTCACACGTCAATGTACAATGAAATTAGCATTTCATCAGAGTTGCTTCGCACTATAATGCATGGGTGTTTCATGGAAATAAAGATTAGAGGCACTAGCTTGTCACATCCCCAGTAAAGCCAGGATTCTGAAGCTGTAGATCAAACTACCTTTCTTCTCATAGTTGTTTAATCCATTACAGCTCTGGACTTCTTGCTGATGGACTCTTGATTTTGTATCCTGCTTCTGCTGTCTTTTAACAGTCTTTCTCAACTCTTGGTCCACCTTGTAGATCAGGATGAAGTTTCTCAAAATGAGGTAATGAAACTGAAGTATTAGTGTGTTTCCAGAAAAGAAAGGTGAAATATATACCAACGTACTAAATTAACCCATGTAGTACTTTGTCCTCAGACTGACAAGGGCTGTCCTTAAGGACACAAGCAAGTCACCAAGGTGCCAAACTGCCTTCTATCCACTCCCTTGCAGAAGCTTCCTTTCCTAACCAGTTAATTTGAGTGAAACAAAGGTTTGTCACCTTGTGAGTTGTGTGGACTGCCACAGCAAATATGTGTAATGGGCAGGCACAACCAGGCTGCTGAGGTGAGCTAATTTATCAGGGTAGAGGTTGGTGTTTTGCACTGAGTTGCTACATTCTGGAGAGTATAGAGTCCTGTTGAATTTCACCTCTGGTATGCAGCAGTCAGCACTGGGGCCGTGAACTCTTAATGAGTAATGGGACAAAGAAGTCCAGGAATCATCTCTCATACTCATTCTCCAATCAGTTGAAAATGAAGACTGTTATTTATGAGAAGCATATCATATGTTTATTTCAATTTCATTATGACTTTATATGAATGCTTGTGGGCAAACTGTTTCAAACCCATTTATGTTCAGTCCTTGAAAAAGAATGTAAGTGAAGTAGACTTGACAAACTGAGTAGATGGTCTTTTCTGAGTAACCAGTGTGAACTGCACTTTGCACATGTATCAAATGTGAGACCTTTGCTGCAGTAATGTAACAATTGCAGTAGTGAAAAAGATGAAAATGCCATATATGCTGAGGATCAGAAAACATCACTCAAAAGTTTACACACAAAACAAAAACTTCCAAAAGAAAAGGGATATAAATGGAGTCTCCTAAACAGTACTTACCTGAAACTGAAACTGTGGTACTCAGGTACAGAGACCCACAGCACTCAAAATCAATTTGCTATGGGAAAATCTATAAGACTTTACAAATTTGGAGGAGATCGAACAGCAGTCATTCAGCAGGAAGCTGAAGCATAGGGGAGGCCACAGGAGCCACCAGGGAGTAGCAGTTCTGGACCGCAAGTGAGCAAAATGGTGCATCATGGCAATTGCTAGGAGCTGAAGAAGGGCAACTCCATTTTTCTTACGGGTAGTACATTGCTGAAGTTCTCATGTGGGTCCCACTAGCCAAATTCAGGAAGTTTCTGACCTAGCAGCCAGTGGACAACGGCTAAAGGGGCCAAATGCAAAAAACATGGGTATATGACAAAGCAGAAAACCATTTACCGCAGTATCTAGATAAGCACCTAAAAAGTCACTTCTTCCTAGCAATGGCAGGCTTTGTTCATCTTATAAATGATGCTGTTAAGCTTGCATGTTTGTGCTACACACTCTTCTGCATGCCTTTTTAGAAGAGTTGTATTATCAGTAGCACTAAAATGCATATAGCCAATAAGAAAGAAATTGAAAGTGTATCATGGGTTTTAAGCGTTTTTAGAATTTTAAGAGGTGCTTCTGAACACATTTCAAATTAAACTAGGTGCAGGTTTTTGATACTTCAACCAATGCCCAAAGATTAAAAAAAAAAAAATTGTATCTATTAGTTTCCTTGAAACAGTGCAATGGCTGAACTTCTCACAGGTATCTGTTTGGTAGAGTTTCTTTCTGACTGATTGCAACAAGACAGCCATCTGTCAACACAGGTCAACTGGCAACCAGCTTCATCAGCAAAAAAAATTACACCATTGTGTAGCCTTCCACCCTATCTGCTGTTTAAAACTGCTGTCCCCACACCAGAATGGTGCAGCTGAAGCCTCTGGAGAAGACACATGAAACATATGTAAAACACAGAAGCATTCCTTCAGGCAGAATAACACTTCCTCTCCAGAGCACTTGGCAAAGGTTTTGAACCCCGAAATCAAGCTATTCCTGTGTTAAAAGCTGTGGGCATTATGGCAATTCCTAGAAAGTAGAAGATCACTGCTCAGCTAAGGAAAATTGTCATGGATGTTTCAGAACTAAATCCTGCTTTCAAAATTACTGCTTGAGATTAATTTCTCCTCATGCTTTCCATTATCTCAGTGGATATCTTGTCTAATAGCCCTCCCAACTGTTTTTGCACCTCCCAGGCTAGCTGCTGGAGTCCTTGCATGCTCTAGAACAACAAGTTCTCAGACTCCCCATTCCACCTCTTTATATTTTTGCACAAGCCTAGACACCATTTTGATAAGCAAAAGACTGGGTCCTAGCAGTGATGCTTCCCACATTTGGGAATTACTTTGCCACATTTTGGACATTTCCTTGTTTTTCATTACAAGGCTAACATGAAGCAAAATGTGACATAAATTATTAGGCAAGAAAAGACGTGAAGCATGGCTTAGGTGCTCATGTCTACTTTTGGTCCTCTGGGTGTTCATATCTGTCATGCCCAGAAATAAAACTAAGCTGCAGTAGGCTCACGTGCATTTGTTCAAGATTCACATCATTTACAATTGCTTATATATGCATTAGCTCTACAGGTGTTGGCTATATTTAATATCAGTCAAGGAGTGCCTAGTATACTGTTGTTATTATGAGATACTTTTAGTTTAAAAAGCAAGTAGAAAAAGATGCATATAGTCCAAGTGGATTTTTTTTTCTTCTTTTTAATTAAAGGGTAAAACCAGCTAAATAGGCATGGCCCTTTTATCTCCTGAGTAGATCTGTAAGTAGGCAATACTCCTCAGAAATCCAAATGTAACATGGAGTATGTTTCTCTCCTATACAACAGATTTAAGTTCTCTTCTCCCTCATAAAATCTTTTTAATGTGTAAATTAGTGATGTTTGCTGTCAAATTATTATGAATGTAAGCATGATAAAACATGTAGAAGTACCTCATGTTGGTGTGTGTGCCATTCCATTTATATTTATAGTGGAACACATCATTTTCAGTGGACTAGAGCACTGCTTTGTGAAAGGTCCCTCAGCCAAAACAGTGGTCAGTGTCAGGTACACAGCAGAAAAGTTTATGCCACATTCTCTTACCTTGCATGAAGCAACAAAATGTTTGCAGATAGGAAACTGATAAAAAAAAAAGGGTTATATAAGGGTTTTCTAGTCGATTATCCACTACATATTAGAAATCTATTTTTGCAGGTAAAACTCTCCGTTCTAAAGCAGCAAATATGACTTACTACACAGGGCACTGTCTAAATCCATGGCATTTGTTACTCCATAAAGTTAATCCAGTCCAGTACCTTTTATAGCTTTGAGCATTTTCAGTTTTCTCTTGGCATCATGAGACAATGGATTAGTCACAAATATAAATAATCAAAGCACTTTTCCCCACAGACACTCACTTTATATTTGAGAATTTGATTTAGAGATCCTGTCCTTCCTTTTCCTTATCCACCAGGGTGTATTCACTTGGCAGTTAGGTGCTTTTACAAGCTCAGGGTGCAAGCATGACTAACTCGTTCGAATTCCATTTTATTAATTTTCTCAAATGTGTCACCAACAAAGGAAGAAAATGGCCTATCACAACATGAGTGATTTGAAACAACGATTTTTTTTTTCACCTAAGATTAGTAGTAATGTTTTGATAACATGTTCCTGAGACTTTATGGCCTTTCCAAAAACCGAAACACTCTCATCCCTAATTTAGCAATTGTATTTTTCTGCTGCCTCTTTTCCAGTGTTTACAGCTATGAGCTTATTAAAGCATGATGTGTTCTTTCTGCACTGCATTTATATAGTATCTTTGTATTCTATTAATGGTCTACATCCAGACAATTCATAGGTATATGTAGGTAGTTTGAGGTACTGTTTCTTTAACTGATAGCTACCTAAGTAGAAGCCTTGCTATGAATGTAGATTCTACTGCAACAGGCAGAAAAATCTTACTCTGTGAGATGTCTGCAGAAATACTGACCAGGTTCTTTTTTGCAGTGGAAGAAATGGGGTTTTTTATGGTGGAAGAAATGTCGATATTTCCAATTAAAACCATCTTCTGAAGTGGAACAATTTTTTTTTTTTTTATGGTGGTTTCTAGTGTGGCCTCACATTTCAGGAAAAAGAAATAGGGGTTATGATAACTCTAGGAAAACATCGTCTCAGCAGCTGAAAGCAGTCATAGAAAAATCAAAATACTATGAATTACAATTAGAAAGCATAGGAAACAAAACAGAAATCAGTGTACTGCTGCACAACTTAAAGGCTCATCACTGTCTCAAGTAGAGTGGGCATATTTGGAAAAAAAATCAGGGAAGAACAACAAGGGCAGCTAGAGGCACAGGACAGCTGCCATGCAAAACCCAGTCCAGCAGGTTGGGAATCCTCATTGTGAAATTAAAACTCTTTGGGGAGAAATATGATTCAGGCCCACAGATGAAGGGGGGAAATAAGAACAGCATAGATAAGTGAGATACAAAATTCAACAAAGAGAAAAGAAAGTAGAACAGAGAGTGAAAAACACAATGGCAATGGTAGCTGTCATACAAAGCTGGACTTGAAACCAACCAACATGAGGAGATGGCATTTCACAGGATGGGTGGCAGGTTGATGGATCCTTGCTGCAGGATGTTGAGGATGCCATCTCAGGACAAATGAGGACAGAGAAAGTACTGGAAGAGAAAGCAACTGAGAGTTAATGAATAGCCAAAAAAAAAAAATAGATTGAGAAAATTCATTATACTGAAAAATAGAGAGACTGGAAAAATCTTACACAAAATATCATTGATGCCAGTCACATGGGCATCCATTTAACTGCTGGAGACAGAAAACTGAGGAGGACAGACTCTTGTCTTGCTATGAGCAAGGCTCTTGTCTTGATATGAACTACAGCATAGCTATGAATTTTAATAATAAAAAAAAAAATCAAAGGGCTTTGATTATGGGTCTGAAAAAGAAGAGCTGGCTAATCAGAAAGATTAATTTAGACAGTAGAATAGATGGAAGATCTTTCTTAAAAGATACAGTTGTTCCTAATACTCATCAGAGGTACTCGGACTAGTCAGTTGGGAAGAGCATTCAAGTGGACAAAAAATTTAAAAGCCCAGCTAATTTTAACAAACTTCACTGTTGTATTTCAATGTCAGTCAGAAAATCTATATTTTCATTTTTCCTTAATTTTTGAGGAATTCAAAAGTACTTGCTATTTCACCACACCTAAGTTTTCATGTGTATTTAGCATATTATACATTTAAAATATGCTAAACCATACCAAAACCCCTTTTTTCACTCGACTGAACTAGACCTAAATCAGGAATTATTGCATGGTTTAAGGGAAAATTTGGTGTCCCATGAAATAAAACTCACCCTCCAAAGAAAAATATTTTAGATTAACTTTGATGCCTGCAACACAAAAAAGAAACCTCTGGGCCATCTCATCTTCCTTTCATCTTCCAATTTTTTGTGCTGTAGTCTACTACAAAAATTAAATTTCCTGGATTATCTGAGTGAGTTTGCATCTTGATATAAGAATGTAATTTTTTACAGGAAGAACAATCTTTCCTTGGAATAATCTCTCCAGGAACATAGTAATTACTCCTAAACACAGCTCCTTGATGAAACAGCTCCAATCCAAAAGAACTTGTGAGCATGTGTAGCATGTGATGTACATATTCTTGACAGAGAAAGATTTTTTAAAAGGGAACACTTTTTAACCTGCACAGAGTCTTACTGATCTCAGTTATTTTAGTTTCACAACAATGTAATTAGATAATATTATCATGGGAAGAATGATTGTTGGGGTTTGAAAGTTTTCCTTTTCTGTTCTTTTTTTTTCTCTTGAGGAATTTTTTCCCCATGTGTGTTGCTGGGGAACAAATGGCTGGGCGCTTAAGAAAACAAAGGGAGAGGACCAGGGGTGCTACTCTCTGGCACCTGGGGGGTTGGGGCACACCTCCGCAGGCTGGAAACTCAGCATTTTTGCACGGGGAGAGATGGCTGCCGTGGTGGGGAGGAGAACTCAGCACTGAGCTTCTGCTTTTTTTGGCTGTCTTCCTTCTGTGGGAGAAGCCCTGGGATTCCCGAGCCTGCTCTTTTCCTGCCCTGCTGGGAGTCGGGCTGCGGCCGCCCTGCCCCTGCTGCTGCCCTGAGCCTGTGCTGCTCTGCAGCCCCGCGCACCCAGCCTGCGGAGCCCTCCCGGGATTCCTGCTGCGGCTCCGGACTCATCTNTATATATAGCTATTTACTCTCACCAGTCTTATCACAGCATAAGACTATCTGTGGCAAAGTTTAAACAATTCAGCTTTGATCAAAAGCCACATCTGGTCAGGCTTACATGATAAACTATCCACCTACTAGTCTTCCACTTGATTTCTGTCATTTTTGTATGAACACATCATGGTAGAGAACAACACATTGAAACAGTTGCATTCAAGACACAGAGGCAAATTCAGATAAAGAGCTGAAATCCACATTTAAAAATACATCCCTGTGTTCCATAGTGGGCAGAAACTTGTACTTTGTTTATCAGTGTTTGCCTGCTATGCAACACTCCCACTGCTATCATTCAACTAGAAGTCAGTGGGAGTTGCATGTGTCACACACAGCCGAAGACAGCATTATGCTTGCCTTTATAACCCACAGATGGTCACTTGCAGGGCAGGAATACTCTGCCATATCTCTCTAGTGTAGTGGGGTGGGTAGTGTAGCTAATGTCCCGGTGGGGTGTGCCTGCACAAGACAAAACGTCACGTCAAAAGAATGACTGAATGTTATTCTAGGTACAAAGGAACAAATTTGTTTATAATGAGAGTGGTAAACCATTGGAACAAGTTGCCCAGGGAGGGGGTAGATGGAAACATTAAGGTCCGGTTAGGCAGGGCTCTGAGCATCATTATCCAGTGTAAGGTGTCCCTGTTTATTCAAGGTGGGTTGGACTAGGTGACCTTTAAAGGTCCCTTCCAATCCAAACCTTTCTGAGGCTTTGATTCCACGTTGGTGTTACTGCGAGAAAAAGCTAGAGTGAAGGAGTCTGTTGTGACATGATTTAAAGGCTGTGGCTTGATGGTGTAGCAAACTGGCATATATAGTAGCAGATAAAAGCAATAAGATTCCTTCCCCCACACACCTCAATCCTGTTCTAAAATTAGCTAATATTTTGTCTGGGGGGATTTGACTAGGATGCTACCTTTCACCCAGTTAGAAACATTTACTGACCAGTTGATACCTAGCCATGGCCAGTTCATTCTCAGGGGTTCTTTGCCTGAAATGTTTTCATTCAGACTAAATAATTATTTTCCCTATACACCCTTGCTACCCTGGTGTATTTACTTGTGTGCTTCTAGCTTTTGCCTTACTAAACCAAATAGGCTGCCACCTTTGGGAATATTTTAGCTGACTGCATCCTGCAGGCAAATGTGTAAATTCAAATTGTGGGTTAGCTCTGGTATGAGAAACAGCCAAACCAAAGAAACTAGAGCCTGATTTAGGATAGAGCCTGAGCTAGAGCTTGATTTTGACCAATAATTTCTATGTGTCTTCATGTCAGAATCTTACTGAAATTCAGAGAGAGGTTGCTTTTCTGTGAAAAATCTTTCCTTTCCTTATGAAAGATGAATGCTGACACAGTCTATCTTTTACAACCCATATGTATTTTATGTTCTTTTATGTACCTTTAACCATTATTCTTCTCAGTATATCATAATGCTTTGCACGTTATTCAGATCAGGCTAAAAGAATAGCAGTTATTTGGATCTCATTTCTTAATATTTCTCTCTCCTGTAATACAGCCAGGAACATTGCCATTTTGCAATCAAACATTGTTGCACTCTTCTCAGTAGGCTCTTGTAAACACTTTTTTTCTGTGCCTGTGATTCAAGCACGAGCCTTTTCTAAAATCCAAAACTCTCCAATGCATCATCTCCTTTAACTTCTGGTTCCTTCTCTAAGCTAAGATAAAATCCAATGCCATACTCTCATTTACATTTACCAGCCTACTTCGTTGTCACGGGATTGCTGTATATGCTGAAAACTGCTGCAAAATATGTATTTGATCTTGGCATCACATGTATACTCTTTTTAATGTGTACCCCACCATCCTTGTAGCTACACTCCTCCGTACTGTTACCTTTTCTTTTCAAGATGATGATACAACCTTTGCTACTTGCTTTCACCTCCTCAGCATCAGCCTCAACTTCCTGTTGGGCAGGGGTCGCTTTGCTCCTGCACGTCTTGGTCTAAAAAAATGGCTTTGTTTGTTGGCCAGTTGAATTCTGTCATCTGTATCCTTGGTTATTCTGCTTTTAATCTTGAGGTGATTTTTCTTCTTCCTACAAGATCTTTCCAATTTCTGGAAGCTGAATCCAGCATCCACAATACACAGAGATTTCATCACCAGTGTAAAGGAGACAGGTTAGTTGTTAAGACTGGCAAGAATGTAGAGAGAAGTTAGGGAACGAAAATGTGCTGAAAGGTTGAAAACCGGGAAGCTGAAATATTTGTTCTTAAATGATTATCATAATGATAGAGTTCCCTTGTCTGGAAAACTGGCTGGTTACAGAATGTTGCCCTCTGAATATAGATAATAGATATTTTATTACTTCTTATAAAACATGAAGATCATGTTCTCTTGAATCCTTTCTTAAACTAATTACTTTTTCAAAAATATATAATATTGCTAGTAGAAACTGTTCCCTTCTGCAAGGGATAAACCTGTATTATCAGTAGACTTCTTCAGTGCAGCATATCACTCTACAAAAAAATATTATTGCCAATAATCTTCGCAGTTCCTATACCAGCAGATTATCAATTCAGAGGAAAAGCTGTAGGACTGTCAGCAATAGATTTGTCAACAACAGCATGCAAAAAGATATTCCAATATATTTAATTCCAGAATTACTTTTAGCATATTTTTTTTCCTAGTTGTTGTATATAGCTATTTATTTTGACAGCAGTGGTATATTTCTTTTGACTACTTTCTGAAAAAAGTAAGCTGGTAGTGCCATACATATTTCTTATTAGCTTTGGGCTATTTCTCTTTCAATTACTTTATTCCAATTGTTTGCCATCTAAATGATCATACTAGTTTACCCAGAAAAGGAAGCTCAGAAAAGGTGATGCAACCATCAGCTGCCTTCCAGCAGGAAACTTCCCTTTGCAACTTACTTGTATTACATCAGGCTAAATTTCAGATTCAGGTTTATCTCCCTTAATTGTTAATGGGTATAGATAGTTCAGCACAACTTCAGTGTGAATGCAAATGTCTCCTTAGGAGAAACCAGGGTAGCAAGACAAAAAGCAATTACTGCTATTCAGAATTGAGGGTCTGAATGGAAAGTTGTATAGGATCTAATTTACAGGGGTTTTTTTCTCTACATACTGTTGTAACAAGTATCGACTTTACTTATCCTAACCCAAAAAATATGAAGCAAATTGTAAATTACACAGTGAACTTCTATATGAAAATGAACAAATTAAAAAAGGAATGACGAACATTAGTGAAGACTTAGTTCTTCAACTTCAGATGTTTTCAAAATACCTTTTCCCCACTGGAAAAAGAAATAGGTGACTGGATCAGAAATATTGTGGCAGAAGCAGCAGATAGCATTAACCTAAGTCCTAAAATATTTTTAGGTTGTGTGAAAGACAGATCTACTTGAATTGAGTATCTAGAAGATGTGCTGAGGAGGAGCCTTTAGGACATCAATAAACCAATGTCTAAGAAAAGTAATGCTCTTAATAACCCCAATGAAATGTGAACTAGATCTATTCTATAGCTGAGAAATGGCCCCAGAGAGTTACTTGCTAAGGAGAATATGATAAAAGATTAAGAAAATGTTCTATGGAAATCATTATAAATGCTTCATTTATTAAAGAAATAGATAACTTGCACTGTTTTGTAGCAGATTTGTGGCCAGCTCAGAGGCATTTCAGTAAAGATGGCTTCAGTGGGAAAAATGGATTACTGACTTGGGTTTCCTTCATGTAATATGCATCCTCACAAATAGGCTTTTACTCAAATCTCTTATGAGGGCCACAGCACAGAACTGTAAATAGAAAGACTTTCTGAAATTAAAAAAAAAAAAAATCAGTAATGTTTTGTTTTTTCAGAAAACCCCTCTGAGTTGTGATGTCAGATGGGGCACTGATGGCCCAAGGCAGGATCCCATCAGGGAGTTCACTGTGCATCCCCACTGCAGAGTTCACCTGAATGACTGACTTGGGTGATGCTGGCTCAGGTGCAAGTCTCTGCACAGCTAGAGCCCACTGATGTTTGCTCCATGCAGTGGAACACAACATTTTAGGAGGGAATATGTGAGTATGGGCACGTGTGTGCACGTAGGGCCAGGCACAGAGAGTCATTCTCCGAGCACCACACGATCTTGACACAACTGATGAATCATCTGGGAAAGCACTGCTGCAGAACACGACTGTTTATTCCAAATACCTAAGTGGCAATAGTCTGCCTTTAAAATACCATGAGCTTTTCCTTCTATTCGTTTTTGTGTTGAGGCTTCTGTTCCAAATTCTAACAGGCTTGGAGAGGACACTAGGACACTGATTTGTTCCAAATCTCATCATTACTGTTAACCCTGTGCCAGCAACATTTTCAAGGCCTGTGATATACCTGTGAATACTGTATCCTCTGTTTGATACCATGGGAAAAAGAGGCAAAAGTGCCATGCAGCACAAAAGGAAATTTAATCTGCATTGGTGCACTCAGGGAAGATTGATTAAAATAGTTCAGTAACCATTAGATTAAAGATGAATTCTTTAGCTGTTTTTTCTACATTAATTTAGAATATTGATAGGTAATACAGCTCACAAACATAGTTTATAGTGCCACAAGAACTAGTCAAATCTCCATGCCTTTCAGAATTGAACATAATCATAAAATCACCAGGTTTTAAGGATTGTCCAAAACCAGGAGTCTGAGGAGACACAGAACACTAAATATAACTTCTGCTCTGCAGTTTTCATGAAGTTACACCATCAGCCACTTAGCCATGACATGAAAATCCAAACAGTTGTTAATTCAAAGTGGTTCCTCAGACCAGTTCTCATATTAAAAAAAACCCAACCATAAAATTTCCAAATTAAAGTTTTTCTTGTTCTAGCATGTCCTATACCATATCTTACCACCAGTTTCTAATTGTCTTTTCTGTCTTTTATGGAGTCAACAATAAAGACTGGGAGGCGTGACTAATATCCTACAGATATGTGTTTAAAGGGTATAGCTTCCTTTCACAACTGAGTATTTCATTAAACTCTATCCTGAGTGATCCACTCTGGATAAGCAATATTCACAGCCACAGCTTTCCTGTGCACAACCATTTTTTTTAATTGGGCTTCCAGAACGTTCCAGCCAGAGATCCCATTTCCAGTATCTTAGGGGACTGTCCCAGTTGACAGGTCAGATTCTGCACCTCAATTTTCACCTGAGTTTTGACTTCATTCCCAAAGGATGATGATTTAGTCTAGAAGCAAAAGCTTCAGAGCACAAGAGGGTCTTATCAATTTATTTCAGAACATATATTTGTAGTACAAAAATTATCAAAGTTAAGAAAAAGCTTTTCTATCATTTAAATTTTAAATGTCACTTAAAATTCTTGCTTTCCGTTCCAATTAGTTTATCCATTTTCCCATCACAGATAAATATACAGTCATCTCAGAATCCCAAGTCTTTTTCTGAAATAAATCAATTATGCATTTTTGGCATTCAGTTTGTCTATTTCTTATTTATATTTGGCATCATAAAATGTTCTGAGAAAATCCTTTGTACTGATTCTCATCAGTCCTCAGTTCTCATCAGACATCTGCAGTGGCTCCATTTTTATTTTATAGTAATTTATTATTATTACTATGTTTTGTTTCCTGAAGATCACCTCTGCTGTCTGCTTCTTGGCCACCTACCCTCACTTAGACTCAATTCATAATAACGTTCACTATTGCAAAAATTGGAGTACTTAGGAAAAAATCAAGACTGAAAAACTCATGCACTGTTTCTTATCTCCTAGTGTGAGAGATTCACTATAAAATGCACAGTGGTAGTTTTTGCTTGCTGTATGCCAGCTCAAGAAGTTCACAGGAGATCAGGAATTCAGTAAAACCATCCATATCTGATGCCTGTTAATCACTTCTCGGCCTCATTTAACACCATTTGCAAGCCGAAGTGTTGAAGTCACAGCTGATGCTGCTGGAAAGGGTTATCTTTGTACGGCATCCAGAAATCCCACTGCAATAGGTGACATTCAGGTTCCACTCCACTTCATACACCAGGGAGGAGTATTTATTTATTGACTTTCTGCTTACCAAGACAGTTAACTGCAAAGTCCACAAATGAGTGCTACTTTGAATATATTTACATCAGTGAAAAAGAAGTATTTTCTCACAGGTCAACAAGATACCTCTTTCTGAGGAGAATTGCTATGAAATAGGAAGACTGTAAGGAGTGATGGTCAAGAGAGGGAGCAGAGAACAAATTTCACCTTGTCTTGTAGAATACCAAATGTGAAAGTACAGGTATTTTCATTATGAAGACCTCATTATAAAGATCATATCTAAGCCTTTAACTTCTATGATTTCTCTACTTCCCTATTCAGCTCTGGTTTTGTAAGGAATGGGCAAGACTTCATCCCTTTATATAATCATATATATATACTGAAGAACTAGAGGAGTGTTCAATTTCCTTTTATAAATTTCTTGATAGTGAACAAGCTCAAACTTTATGGAAAAAAAAACCCCAACATATTAGACCTTCAGTTGTATGGGCAGTTTGTATGGTTTTGTCATTGTTCTCCAAAGGCATCTTCAGGAGAAAGGGATTTGGATGTGAACTTTGACCATGAATAAATGCACCAGTAAAGCCTCTTAGTCATGCAAGGAAATGGTTGTATATGTAAAAATATGGTTTGCTTGTAAATACAATATATGTTTACTGTCAATAAATCCTCAAAGCCTGACATGCAATTACATATAGTACAAAGCTACATTTAAAAAAAATTAGAGTGTGATTACTCCTTGTACTTGAAGCCCAGTTGGGAGTTAAAGGTTTCCACAGAATGTATTAGTATATTGGTAGGACAGGATATTGTATTTTGAGTCACAATTACTAGTGGTCCACAGCTTGTTTTGGCTTTCTATTGTATTTGAGAGCAGTACACAAAATTCTTAATAATGATTTATCACTGTGGGAATTTACTCCTCCTCTACAACTTGTCCAAAATTCAAGGAGGAAGAGAAGTTCCTTTTTTTTTTTTTTGGCTATAGTGTGAATCTTGTTGGCTCTACATAAAGAGGGCTTCTCAGTTTCTTAAGGTTTGTGTATTTTATTTTTAACTGGTGGAAGCATGCTTAAAGCCTTAATTAGACATCCTTCTACACAAGCTGTTGAAATGGAGACAACCTAGTTGTTTACCTGGTTCTCAATGAAGAATAAAAACCTTTCATAACTTCTGCTTATCTATTGCAAAACTCACATATATACAACACTAATTCTAATGTCTAGTTCAACAAGATTTGTACTATATACTTAACTTGTCCCCCCTTCTTAAGTGTCTAATCAACCTAAGGCTTGATTTTTTTCCAAAAATTATTCACCTACCTTATCCTCTCACATTTTAAAGTGGACCTATTAGTTTATGCATTAAATTGAAAGAGTAATTTTTAGCACATTGTGTGAAGATTTAATTGTGCAACTCTCATTAAAGTTAATAGGGATTGTGTTGTTAAATCACACCGTGCAGAACATTCCATATTCCCTTAAGTGCCCTTTTGTTGCTGGACTGAGAAGAGGCCTGCACTGCCAGAGACATGTGCATATCTATTTCAGTGAGAATCTCTCTAACTGGCTTAATTTTATTTTCAGGTCTGAGTTCAAAGTCCTTGAATAACTGGTCTCATTTGTGTAATAAAACTAAACCAGGCTTTTTGAGTTCAGGAGAAAAATTATTTAATTAAATCGCCAGATCATGTATTTGGCCCAAGAGAAAGTGTACCTGTATCAACTTGCAAACATGGTCCCATCATTTGTGCTAACAGTCATCTCTGGCAAACCTACTAAGTGAATTTCAAATGGCTAGAGCAGATTAATTATTCGGGTTAACACCATCCAAGGCTGACTTCATTGTTTCCTACTCCTTTTGCTAGGGATTCTTTTTTGTATTTTTATTTACTTAACAGATTTTAACACAAACTTGGCCTTTAGAACACTGTTTTATTACATGAAGAATGAGATCAAATGTTAGCTTTGATTATGTCATCTTTGTAGGAAAAGAAATTTGATGATGATTTCCAATTAATGCAAATTAATGCCAATCTCTTTCACTGTGGGTAAAAGAACTTTAAAAGGAACCCACTTTGATATGCAGAAGTTTTCATTTCAGCTACACAAAACATGACTTTCACCTACCAATTAAGAGGAATCATCTGAAATTTACACAAACAGATAGATTCAGCTGATGAACCTTCACCTGCTTGGTGTGAATATTAACTATAAGATCTTACTGTAAAAAGATGCTATAACCCTGAATAAAACCCAATAGCTAGAATAAGAATTAAATACCTAATATCAAGAAGGTAATAATGGTTGTAACTGTATAGTTTTAGCCCCAAACTATACTACCATTTCCACTAGATCAACAAGATTGTTGTAACAAGAGTGTAACTTTCTTGGTGCATCCTCTAGCAACTTCTCATAAGCAATTCCAGCCTGAGCAGCTAAGGAACTCTTCTAATACTGACAGGAAGCATGAGGAAGAAGTAGGGCAAAATGCTCTACTTCATGGCAGAAAACAGGAATATTAATTAGACCTCAAAGAAGTGGTGAGCAAGGGAACTTTTGGACATATCCAGGACACAAGGACCTCATCTGAGCATGAGAATTCTCCCACAGGTACTTTGTTGTTTGAACATACTAATTAAAAATAGAAGGAGATTATGGGTATGCCCTCGTAACACATAATTTCCCCTCATTATTTTGGTGTCAGCTATGTATCTCAAATATATCCCTGCTTTCAAGATATCCCTGCTTGACTTAAGGCTGCGCTCTTTCCCAACCCAAGGTACCAGTAGAATACTTCTCCAAAGGAGGGAAATTTGCCACCTTCCCTGCTGCACTATAAAATATATGGAAGCATACCATAAATAAGAAAGTCTCATAATTGCCAAAAGACAATTATTAAATAAGGAAAAGGCATTCTGTATTGAGCCTAGAGGGATGAAAGCTAGGGATAGACATGATTGCTTGTATTGATTAGGTAATTTTGGAAAACTGCTCAAGATGCACATTTTCCCCAAGATTAAAGGACCTATTGAAAGGTTCCATCTCCTGTAGGTTTGTTTTATTCCATTTCCTTTTCACAGTACCCACTATCACACTTGCTATATTCCTTCAATTTTCCCTCCTATCACATCTGCTGAGACTCCTTCTGCAATGTCTACCTTCTCCTGCCTCCTCATCCCTTCTTTTCCCTCCCATGGTCCACCTCTCCCACCAGTACCTTCCAGTTGCCTGTACATGCTTTAAATACCCTCTTGCTGGCATGTGGAGAAAAAGCAGCATCTTAGGCTTAATGCATATAGGCCAACAGGCTTCTACCAAACACAGTGAAAAAAGGGCTGAGCTTCCTTTGTCCTGCTGTGGTGGCAGGAGCCTCTCACCTCTGCAAGCTGTTTATCTTTTTACAGGCCTCATAGGTGCCTGCTGCCTCTGAGACAATTCCCTGCCCACCATCATACCTTCTTGAAAGATTCCAGCAATTCAAAACAAAGGCCAGTTGCACATTCTCCATCTCTCTGGAAGACATCCTTAAAAAAAAAAAATATAATGTTACAACAGCATTTGGAATTAAAATAATCAAGAATATAGTTTAGACTGGGAAGTACAAGAGATTTTGAAATTTTTTAGACTATGACTTGAAAGCAGTCTTCTGACACAAGTTGTACAGAATAAGAAATAAGGTTTTAAGGTATAGTTTGATAACATTTCTAAATAGCAACCTATGCACATTGTGGCAGAAAATAGACTGTGATATCTCGAGATGTTCCTTCCAGTTTCAAAACCTCGTGACAATTGCTCTGTGATTTAACACGTTTTTAAACAGTGTCATACAGCACAATTACAATACAGCTGAAGTGAAGGATTATTCTCTCACAAATAATAAAAGACTGATTAACAGGAGCAGATGTACTCAAAACTGATGAAGCTGTGGATCCAGACCTTCAGCAGGGGATGTGGTAGAAGCTCTGCACTTCTTACTAGGAAGGCAAAGATCCAGCAGAACATCCTTTTCAATGAATATTTTGTAGTATTGTGTGAAAGTTTTATTTTCCCAGGACTCAGACTAATTTTCAGCTTTGTTGCACCTTGTAAGTGGCAAAGGTATCAGCTGCCACTAACCGCTAACTGCTATTAAAGCTTCAAATTCATTCAGATCTGTATCTCTACCATTCTTTGATTGCACTGGGCTCATACACCTGTCCTGAGGTCAGAGGAGAGATAAAACAGGAAATAGCCAGGAGAAATCAAAAGACTGAAGAGAAAGTCATAAGAATGACATATTCAAGTGTGCTTGGATATCTTAATAACAAGCAACTGAAATTAATTTCAATACTATCTAAGATTCCCTCTGCCAGAATTCTCTGTGCCAGAATTACTGGTTTTCTCTAGTTTTCAGGCTCCCTTATCTTGCATCCAGAATGACTTTTAAGATCCCAGCTATCCATAAGACCTCCAATATGTTTTTGTTTGTTTTCTTTTTTTTTATTTAAAAAACAATCCCACATGCACTTTTGTATATTTTTGTGCCCCTGAATAAAGACTTGAACAACTCTGGAATGGAAATCACTCATAAAGCCTTCTACAAGCCATTTAATCAGCTTTTCTGTAGTTTATGATGTATGCAAAATCAATTAAAACAGTCTCTGATTCATGACTCATTGCTGTCCTCTGTTGTAAATCAACCATTGCAAAGTTTATAGCTTGCTTCTCATCTCATTTAAATTCAAGGTCCAGCTGGGGGGAATAGCAAACATTCTGCTGAGGTTTGTACTTTCCCCAGTTTTCAAGATCTGTAGAATAGTGAGTGTTCACTATTGAAATGGAAATATCAGCTGAACCATGAGATCACTGAAGAAACCGTAGCATAACTCAGTAGGTGGCATTTTTCCTTCTGCACTGATATAAATGAGTGCCCCATCATTGTGCTCCCAAAGACACCAGAAGTAGTACTGAAGTACTGGAGCTAGTCTTTGAGATGAAGAACTGAGATCCAAAGCTATGTACAGAGTTTAAAATGACCTTACTGTGACTGAGAAGGGAGGACTTGTAGCTCGCAAGGCCTAGTTCATTTAGCTCAGGCACCCACAGAAATGCAGGCTGAAGATCATGAGATCATGATGTCACCAAAGTACTGTGGTACACAACAAAGTGTGTGTGTCACACAACAAGTGACTGGTGGCCATGCTGCCCTGGCTTTGCTGTTCATCAGATCCAAGCAGCTTAGATCAAATGATCTGAGATAAGGCTTTTTCCAATCATAGAATAAATTTACATGCAAACACTGTGGCATTTTTATAAGATGGGGATCTTATTGAAGCGTTTACAGTCAATATGACTATACCTCATCCATGTAAATGCAAACCATCATTACAAAGTGTCTTCTTTGCTTTTCCCTGTGCCTTACTGCTTTATGCTGCCATATATTTTTCTTCAGTTGTACTTCAGTATCTCATGAATTGATCCATTTGTATCTCATTCCTGCTCATTGTACTCATGTCTGAGATACGAAATTCAACACTTGCAATCCAAACCAAAAAATTTAACATGCAAGTGCAGTGTTCATTTTGTCCCTCATTTTGGTGGGATTTTTTTAAGAAACTGTATTTTGGTTAAACACTCATAAAAATCTCTCATGCAACCTGATTTTCATATCAAAATATAAATAAGAATAAACAGAAACCCCCAGGAGGGAGCAAGCAAGCACAGAGCATTCTTAGGATTTCCTGAGCTTTCAAGTGGGACAGGATTAGACTTACATTTTTTCTCTTCTAAGCTTTTCTAACTTCAAAAAGGTGCCAGTTGAGATACTTACAGCCTTCTGTCACTATGAATATTTTTCCGACAATGCAGGATAATTAGTCTATAAAGACAAATAAACTAGCAGAAGTATTTGCAGAGGAATTTTATTTGCTAAGAACTTTATGCTATGGAAAAAAACTGGGCTACCGTACCAAGGAATATATCTGAAAATGCAGTACTCAGAGGAGTGATATATGTACAGAGAGCAGACTTGTGGGTCTTCTCCCACTGTTCCTGCTGTTAAAGTCTCAGACTGTATGAGTTAATGTTTAGTTTATGTTTTCTGAATTCTCCAAGTGAAATATTCTCCTCTTGTCTCAACATTTCCAAAATCCACACCGGAACTGGCATTTATTTGGCAACATATGGTTGATCTGATAAGAATAAAGATGCAGGAGTGGAAGAAAGCAGGGAAATTGCACAAGGAATTCATGGGAAGATAATGGAATACAGGCCAGTAAGCACCAAAAGTTAGGCATATCATTATGCAATTAGAGGATATATTTTGTTATGAGACAAATTATAAAATGCTGCACAGACATATTGGCATATCACATTGCACTGACTTCCAAAATTCTAATGATATCCTTTCTATTTTAAAATCTTTTAAGCCAGATTTTAAATAATTTACTCACATATGTCCACACACACCCATATGTAATGCCAAAGATACAAAACACTCCTTAAAATACCATTTTGGTTGCACAGCCAAATATTGAAGACTTGTGAGATGCGTGAAGTATGGCTCCACACAGCCCAATTTTCCCTCTTGTGTGACTACACTACACTACAGCTAAATCACAGCAGTTCCTAGGGCTAAAGTTCTCTATGTATACCAACACCAGATGAAATTTCTATGGAGATCTTTCCAGTCTTAAGGCTTGGGAGCCTTTCTAATGAATTTGGTCCAGAAGTATTATGAGTGCTAGTAATGCTGGCGTTAGAAATCAGTTTAAGTGAAAGTATTGTGGGTACCACTGAATGTTTGTCACTAGCATCAATAATCAAGTGTCTTATTAACCAGACTGTTTACCTAAGACATTGTTTCTTGTCCAAGTTCACAAGTTTGCAATAAGAAGTTTATTACTAGTGAGATCTTTGAATCATGATATTTAATTTAAAATAATTTTTATCTTGCTAACAATGTTTTGCTATGCAAATGCATTACTCTGGCAAAACATTAGAGTAGTTTCTGGTTTTGTTTTCAATAGCCGGCAGAATGAGTTCTAGCTGGATCTCAATGATTCCCCAGAAAAACTAACAAAGGAAAGGGCCATACAGCAGGTACGGTCAAAAAAATCACAGGCATTTTCCTGTTCTTTTTGGAAACTGAAGGGAAAAGTATCTACAAAACTGTAAAATTTAACGAATAGTTTAAAATCACTCAGACTTAGATAGCACCTCTATGGTACAGAAAGGTATGGGCTCATCGTATGAAAAGCAAACTGGGAGAGGCACCACAAATTCTGTCTCTTCCCTATCTGTATTCCTATGGTGTGCACAACCCCAGTCACTCTACAGGAGGGACATCTCACACTTGGTAGTAGACTGAAGTAGTAGTCCAAAGACATACCTTGTGCAGTGAAAGGCCTGTGTTTGAGGGGCACAGAGCTTTGGGGAACAAGTTCAAATGAAGCACTTACCTGTTTATCCAATCTGAGAGCACCTGGCAGAGCTTTGCAGATTCAGTTAGAGGAAACCTGCATTCAGGTGCTTCACCTCTGCACTGAGATCCTCATCCTCCGTGTGAAAAAGCAGCTTTGTGTAACAATATTCCCCTTCTGAAGGACACAGCAAGAGACCAAATGCTACTCATTGCTCTGCTCTTTAAATCCTGTCACTGAGAGCATGCCACAAGACATGGATGTTCCCCAGATACATTCACCTGCTTTTGAAAATCTTTTTCACAAAAATATTCATCTCAGACACATCTTGGTCCCACAAACTGTGTCTTTTCAAGTTCAGGCCCATGACTATTTCTGAAATAGTAGCATTGCTTCTGAAAAAGATACTGGTTAAAGTCTCAGACTTCAAGATGCTTACATTTGCCTTGTTGATTCAGCCATTACACAGGCAATAACCCTAGTTCATTACGAGCTTGAATCATTATTAGTACGAAGATTTCTTATTCAGGCTTTGCATGGCCTTTGGGCTCTTCAGAAAAAAACTTGGTGGTGGTGGTTGCTACTTCTCAGATGAAATGGTTTCCCTTCCCTTTTGTGAAGAACTTCACACAGCCAGACTTCAAGCAGCTATTCACACCGTTTGATGGATTTTGAAGTTTCTGAATCGAATGGCCAAGTATGCACACACCTCAGTCCTGGAGTAGTTAATTGCAGGCATTCTGGATTTGGCTTTTGTCATATATTATGTCCTCAGGACCTCTAAAAACTGCCTGATAAACCTCTGCAAAAATCTGAAGCGGTTTCATCCCATTGTATGTTAAATCTTATCTAGCCATGCCAGTGGGGATTATAAGATGCAAAGGGAGCACATTCAGAGAGATATCACATGCCAGGACTGGTGACACACATCTGTCTCCTGGACATTTCTGCTTTTTGATACATGCAAGAGAAGTCTCTCTTTACTTGTGAAAGTAAAGTTGTTTTCCATGTCTGATGTCAAATGCGCTTCAAATTCCTGTTTCACACAGACAGCCTCAGGCTCCCTGATTTCTCAAGGAGACCCAGGTACAGCATTAATGGTGCTGGAAAGACTTGACTTCTGTGAAGCACGTACCAGACATTTCTGCTGTGCCTTAATGGCTAGCAGTTGAAGCAATGGTGGCCAGAACCATCCTAACACCTTACACTGAAAACTAAGGGAGTAGAAAAACCTTTCCACGTTGTTGGGAAGCAGTTTATCTTTAGGACTCTTGTATGCAACATCAAACTCAGCTATTAGTAGTACATAATTCTTTGAGGTTTAGAGCACAGTCCTGTATCACCAGCTGAGCCTTCTTAGGCAGAAGGCAAAAGGTAAGAGGTGCTCTCATATTCCAGGCTAAAAACTGCTGAAATCCTCTCCATCTCCTAAGCTAACCAGAAAAGACACCCCCTTGTGATCTGTCTAGGACATTTCCCCCTGATACTGAAAATGCAGAAACACCCCTGGTCATGTGGCTTAAGGATGCATCTGTAGTGTGAACAGCAGTGTGAACAATATTTCTGAAAAATTCCTATTTAGTAATTTATATAAAACCACTTTTCAGGAAATACCATTGTGTTTATTTCCGAAAGCCTTTTCTTACTATGCTTTGCTTACCACAGGTACTCTTTTTTCTTAATACTACAAAATTAGGTCACTAAAAATTTTACATTTTAAAAAAAAATTTTCATTGCAATGTTTACAAAAAAAAGCTCTTCGTGTTCTGTTCTAGATGATGATTTGCTTAATTTTCATGTAAATTTGTGTAGTAATAAGCAAAAAAAAAGGAGACATTTTATCAATCCATGCTAGAAAATTATTAAAGATTAATTATTTCTTTTTAAAGGTCTTCTTTTTTTTTTTGTTTATTTGCTTTATACTACATGCAAGACTTTATGGGTCATTTTCACAGGGCTGCCAACTATGCAGAAAACATTGTAATAATTTTCAAAACTTTGTAATATCTCCTCTTTAATTTCCTGCCATGATGCTAGGAAATGTCTTTGATCTGCTCTCATAGGTCCCAGGCATTTGGTTGTATTTGATTCGCAAGTAAAAGAGAACACAAAATGGTTCTCAATCATTTAGATAGAATTTGGGGAAGACTATCAGTCATCTTAAAAATACTCACAAAAAGATTTTGGGATGGATGAACTGGGAAATCTCAGTCTTTTTTTGTGTTTCCAAAAGCACTGAATTTGGCCCATTTCTATCAATAATGTCAAGTAATAGTTGTCTTACACTCTTCATTAAATTCTATCCTTAAACATAAGTATTGAATTTCAATTCACCCTTCTAACTTCTATGATGTCAGTTGTCATGAGGAACCATTATTAATGGATTGTGAGGTTCTTACATATGATAATGGAAACCAGAAAGCACCTGCTGTTTGGTTTCTGTGTCCAAAAATAACATTTACACATTTCATTCTGCTCCCTTAAATAATTTGATATAAAATATATTTAAAAATTCAGCAATGAACTTTTGTGTTTTCTCTACTGAGATGTTTTGCATGAATTTTTGACCGAGTTTGAAATCTAACTTTTTGTCAAAGAGAATTGAAATCCTTAGCAAGAAGTTTTTTTAAACCAAATTACAGCTCACAGTTAAGAAGTTGGGTGGGGGCTGTGTTTGTTTGTTTGTTTGTTTTTCAGAAACTAGACACAATTTCATTACTACTTTTACATTTTGCATATATAACTGATCCCAAAGTGTTCATTCTTAAATAAGAGAGGTGCTTAGTGGAGATTTCAGTAGTTGTCTGATTCATGTCTTGTCAACACTAGCTGTCTGGGTAACACTGGGGAGTCTCTGCCTTTCAAGTGAGTAACAGACAAGGAGAAAGACAGTGATAAAGCCACCTGACAAACCTTGCTTGCTGTCACTGTTTTAGTCTAGGAGTGCAAACTTAATTTGTGATAGTTGCCTGACATTTAGCATTCACTAGCAAAAATTTTTTTGGCTTTCAAAGTGCCTTGGACTCTCCAGTGCAACAGTGTTTGTATATCCCTTATACCTGATCCAAGAAAGAGATTGCCTCTTCTTATAGAACACAGCACTGTGATTTGCACTTTACTACACACTTGAATACTCGAATACTTCTGGTACTCAGGAAGACAACAGAAATGCTAGTGTTGATTGACTACATGTCTAATGTTCCAGTCATCCATGATGTCCTTATATCTCCAGTTATTCTCAGTTTGCACTATTGTGACTGCAAAGAGCCTCATTAGCTGTATACATTCCCCTTTCCAAACCTTATTGAGCTCACATATTGTGGCAATCAATTCAAGAGGCTAATTTTATGTTATCATAAAGAAGTCCTGCAATTAGTCTTACACTTCTTGCCTTTAATTTTTTACTGGATGTCATTTTGTTCTTTTGCTGTAAGAGTTGGCAAACATACTTTTCTCATCTACTTCCTCTTTTGCATTTATTATGTTCAGTAACGGTAATTAATCTCCTCTGCAAGGCAAACAAATCTAATCCTCTCGGTTTCCCAGAGGAGTGCTTTCTGTATCTTTGATTATTTCTTGTCACTTAACTGCACACGGTATTTTATTTGCATTTGGTAAATAACTTGGTTGAACTATCACATTCATATCCATGCAGTCCATCTCAAGGGGTAACATAGCACTGGTTTTTGTATTCTTCTTGTGTCCTACTATGTCCTCATTAGCTGTATTTGCTTCTCAAGTTTTCTTCCTAAGAGGTCAAAGTTTAGCTTGAAAACCAAACCAATAACCAATTATCAGCAATGCAGATTGATTCTTCCAAGTTTTTTAACCCAGCCTTTTCAGGTTTGTTTCTGAAGACTTATTTTTATCCATTCCTTGCCTGTGGAAGTTATTAAATTATATTTATTAATATCTAAAGTTATTCAATTTCTCTATCACTTGCCTTACACAGAATATCTGAAGAAAATACTCAGATGGAAATTGCAGTACCTCACTTCCAAGTCTGTCACTATTCACATCCTGTCTTCTGAAGCTCCAGTCCAGGCTTCTGCATGGAACTTCACTTGCTCCTGTCAACCCAAACCCACTTGCAGCTCTTGTGATCTCTCTGATGCTGTTTTTGGATGAATCTCAGTCTTCCCAGTTCAGTCTTACAACTGCTTCCATGACCTGCTCTGGCTTCTCAGCTACTGAGGAAAAGCTCCTTAAACAGTTGTAGAAGGCCCTGAGGAAACTGGAGTTTTATCGCCACATCAATTTGCAAATGACGAACTTTAAAGCCATCTTCAAAGTTCTGCATTTACCAGCAGGAATTCTGTGTCAATACAGGGGAAAGTTAATCTCAGCTTGGGAAGGAAGCACAATAAACCCACCTGTCCTTTAACTCTAGTAGTGTCTTATTAACAGCCCTTACAGGCAAATGACTTGAGCATTGTCATTTACAACATTTACTGGTGTATGTGTCTCACATTGAAATCCCTCTCCATCCTCTCTTCTAGCAAACCACCACTCCTAAACAGGCTTATGAGCTTACATCTTTTCACTCCCACAAATCTGACACAAAGGTCCAGACTATACAAACAGCTAACTCTCCCCACATAATATCCTCACCCATTCTCTAATGTGCCCAAAAATAAAAAACCTAACTTGTTGTAGCCATATAGAATGGCAGATGGTTTGCTGTGGCCTGATAGTCCACAGCTACGAGAAAGAGTACAACATTTCTGGGATTCACTGTGTTACAGAAGTAACGTCCACTGTTTGCCATCCCACATTACACACATATCATGAGAAGTTAATCCTCCTAACTGCAGTCATTACTGTAACTCATTTAGACAGTCTTTCCATTTTGCATGTTTTTAGTTTGGAACACGGTGTATCTTATAAATCAAGTGGTTGGGGTTTTTGGTTTTGGTTTTTTTTCCATATCAAGCTTTGTGTATATTGGACATTTACTTAAATGCACTGCAATTTAATTTATTCCTTTCTACTGTAAGCAAAACAACAGACATGGAAAAACTTCATTTCACTGGATAACAATCTATGACTCTTGGATAGGGGCTGTAAAAACACATATTGATTTACTGCTTTGGGCCAACATTTGCAATAATTTAACTTCTGGCTTAACTCTTGTGTACAGTTAGGTCTCACAGATGGTGTAATACCTGGATATTTTTTTATAATTTCTTACTTGCATGCATCACATTCTGTATCTTCAATGGTTATTTATATTTCTGGATGTTGTTCACTCTAATGAAGACAATATGAGGAGATGGTAATAAAAGCATATTTTCATGTTGAGTAAGCAGAGAGTTTTTGGCAGGGTAAAATATATGTAAAATATCACGGCATTACTTCTTCTCTTCTCAATTTTGTATCAGTATTTAAATCACATATCAGTACTGAAGTTCATGATCATGAGCTGGCTATAAGAATCAGTGGATACAGCCCAAGGGCCTTCCAAGTCCAAAAATAATATGCCTCCAAATTTAATCATAGAGTCATACAATCATAGAATATGCTGAGTTGGAAGACACCCTTCCAGATCATCAAATCCAACTCCTGGCCCTGTGCAGGACACCCCAAGAGTCACACCATGTGCCTGAGTGCATTGCCCAAACACTAGAGTTCTGTCAGGATTGGTGCTGTGACCACTTCCCCAGGGAGCCTGTCCCATTGCTTAACCGCCCTCAGGGTGAAAAAAATTTTCCAGATATCCAATTTGAACCCCCCACCCCACCCCAACTCATTTTCATGCCATTTCCTTGAGTGCTGTGACAGGTCACTAGAGTGAAGGGATTGGTACCTGCCCTTCACTTCCCCTCACAAGGAAGTTGTAGACTGCAATGAGACCCTCAGTCTTCTCCAAGGTGAAAAACCAAGTGACCTCAGCCCCCCCTTATATGGTTTCCCCTCCAGACCCTTCATCATTCTCATGGCCTTACTTTGAATGCTCTCTAATAGCTTAATATCTATTTTATACTGTGGCACCCAAAGCTGCCCCCAACACTCGAGGTGAAGCCGCCCCAGTGCAGAGCAGAGCAGGAGAATCTTTCCCTTGCCCACAGGGTGATGTTGTGCCTGATGTCCCCCAGGAAAGGGTTGGCCAGGGCACTGCTGACTCATGTTCAACTTGCCATCGACCAAGACACCCAGATCCCTTTCCATGGCACTTCCTTCCAGCCTCTCATTCCCTATTCTGTACAAGCAGTTGCAATACACCAGGTGCAGAATCTGGCGTCTGCCATTGTTAAATTTCATACATTTGGTGATTGCCCCTCTTTCTCATTGGTCTAGGTCTCTCTGCATGGCCTCTCTGTCCTCTTAAGAGTTGACAGCTCCTCCCATTTAGTGTTGTCAGCAACCTTACTTAGTATTCCCCTGAGTCCTGACCCTGGATTACCAGGATTAGCCAAAATTCACACTAGAAGAGTGACCTTGCAGGTATGTCATGCGTTGACCCAGGCCAGATGCCAGGCACCCACAAAAGACACTCAATTCAGTCCCCTCTGCAAGTGGAGAGTGCAGAGAAAATTTAACAAAGTGTTCATGGGTTGAGACAAGGACCTAAAGAGATTGCTCATCAAATATCATCAAGGGCAAAACAGGCTCAAATTAGAGGCATGAAGTGAATTTACTACTAACAAAATCAGAGCAGGATAATGTCTCCCATAGGAGACAATTCTCCATGAACTTCTCCAATGCGAATCCATCTCACAAGCAACAGCTTTCTGTGAACTGCTCCAACATGAGTCCATCCCACAGGCAGCAGCCCTCCCCAGACTGCTGCAGCGTGGGTCACTCTTCCACGGGGTGCAGTCCTTCAAGGACAGGCTGCTCCAGTGTGGGAGCCTCCCTCCCCAGGTCTCCCACAGGTTGGCAGCCTCCTCTCAGGCGTCCACCTGCTCCAGCATGGGACTCCTCCACAGGCTGCAGGTGGATGTCTGCAGATGGAGCTGTGCTCCATGGGCTGCAAGGGCACAGCTGCTTCACCACGGTCTTCACCTCACAGGCTGCAGGGGAACCTCAGCTCTGGTGCCTGGAGCACCTCCTGCCCTCCCTCTCCAGCTTGGTGTCTGCAGAGTTGTTCTTCTCAAGTGTACTCACTCCACTCTTCTCTGGGCAAAATGAATGTGTGCAAAAACTTCTGGTTCGATTTCTTCTTAAATACGTTATCACAGGGCATTATCATCCCCTCTAATTGGCACAGCCTTGGCCAGCAGCACACCCATCTTTGGAGCCAGCAGGGACTGTTGGCTCTGCTGGACATGGTGGAAGCTTCCAGCAGCTTCTCACAGAAGCCACCTCTGTGGCCCCACCGCTACCAAAACTAGGTCTTGCAAAACAAATACAAGGTGCCATTTCTCACACTGTCTTCTCACAATCTCCAGTAGCCTGTTTCCTTCTAGGGAAGCTAGGGAAGAGTGGTCTTGGCCTTGCCTTCTTCATGCTTTGCCAGGCAACCACCAAGCACAGGAAAAAACCTCAGTGTACACCTGGTGCTTCAAGCTTTGCTTGCATAATCCAGCTTCGGTCTTTGGAACTGCTGTCAGAAAGGCATCAGCACCCTGAACCCTAAGACAGCCACCTCCTGAGATCTCTGCCAGCTCTTGCTGAGTTCTCCAGTTGGCATTGCCCAAGGCTCTCACTTTTATGTCTTGTCAGCATGCACAGCTCTTAAAAGCCACCAAGTAAATCATGATTTTGAGTCTAGTCTGTGGGTTTCCCCCAGATGAAAACAAAACCTAGCTTTATATTGAAAAAAGGCATGTGGATATTGTTCTCTTTCTTTACAAATACCTGGAATGTATTTTTCTTTACAGCAAACTCAGCAATAAACACTTAGCTGTAGTGGGTTTTTTTGCAGATGAGATCTTTTAAACAACCCTGTGTAACTTAAACTTGCAGACCTTTATATTAAAGCTTTTCCTGCTCATCTTCTGTTTTTATGCTGAGAATGATTTAAAATTGATTGTCCTTATTAGTGGCTTTTTGTACATCTTCAGATTCTGCTGCTATGGCTGTTTAGCAATTTCAAGAGTCTTTTAGGTTTTCCAAAGACTTTCTAAGCATTCTGCTTTGCATTTTGTTTGTATATACAGAGAAAGCACTCAGACAAACCCATGTTGCCACTCTCTTACCCCTGTTCCCAATAGCTAGATACAGGTTACAACTGTAACTTCATCGGTTTGCACCCAAAGAGCCTGACATTCACCTGATCTGGCAGCTGAGTATTTGGCCTTTCCTGTGTGCTTCTTAATCATACAAACTGGACTTACCATCTTCCTCACTCCACAGATGCAGCAAGGTTGTAACAGGGCTCTGTCTTGGGGCTCTCATACTCCCCTTCTTGCTTGTGCCCACACTGGCAAAGCAGTTTTATGCCTGTCCATTCATTAGTAGTGTACATCACCATGAAACTTCTCTTAAAAACATTACATTAGCTTACAGGAGTTTTCACTTTCCCATGCCTTCTCCAGATTTTGCATTCAAAAGTACTTAATAGTTCCATCTTGACCCAGGAAGTAGTTTTTGTGAATGCTTTGTGGTTATATCCTGCTTATTTGTACTGAATTTTAAAGTCAGAGGAGGGATGTAGCAGAATATTAAGGGAAGGAAATGTTTAATTTCTGTCATATAACCATCATATTTCTGTCCATCAATCAAAAGTTAATGTATTTTCTTCCTTTGTGGTACATAACTTCAATTGCTTCTTTCCTCTGCCCTTGTTTCTCTTAATTCTTAACAGCTGTCAGTTAAATGAATGTCTTCCAGCAGGTAGGAAGAAGATGCAATTCATGTTGTGCACAGATAATATTAAGCATCCAATACTGTGAAATTACACACTCCATTTAAAAATAGTTGAGAGGAGGAGGAGGGGGTGGAAGAACAAATTATTAGCAGCCTGTTTGTCTGTCACACTGCTGATAAAATCTGGAGAGAAAATAGGAGAAATGTTGTTGGGAAAGCAGTGGGATGTTACACTGTAGGAGGCCTCCTTGTGATTAGTGCTCGTGACATAGAGCTTTTGCCCTTCCTGTCAAAAACCAGTTTGGTAACCAGTTCCCTACACCTTGTTCAACCTGAAAGAATGGCTGGTATGAAATATTCAGCAGGTGTGCACTTCAAAAGCTACATTCTCTATGTTATGTGTAGTTCACCTGGAAATACACAGTACCTTTAAAACAAAAAATGGCTCTCAAAGGGCACTCATCCATTTTCCTCTCTGTTTTATGCAGGGACAAGAATGTGCCCTCTGGCGACTGCAGCTGACAGCTGTGGATAAAAGCCATTCTATCAAAAGCTGTCTTCTCTGTTTTTAAGCCCTCCCTCATCATGTCCAAACCAATGTGTATTAGGCTCCAAGGCTTATTTCATTATTTGTCTTTAGAATCTGAAGTTGTAGCCAGTTTTTTCAAGGTTGGGAGGAAGTTTGAAGGTCTACACTGAAGCTTCTCTAAAAAGGGAAATCAGGGTACCACTATCAAAATATAAGCTATCGAATCATATTTTGCAGATCCAGATTCTGCAAAAGTTAATATGCACAGTTGCAAAGACCAAATCCAAGAGTTCGGGGTTATTGCTAGTGGTAGGTTAAAACACCAGTACTCCTTTCTGTGTAAGTGAAATCACCCTTCCCTTTGGACCAAAAATATCCTGGAGGAGCATCCTCACTGCCAGATGGATTTCATCAATTGATCTTAAAAACCCTGAAACTATTGATGAACACTGAATAGTTACTGGATTGCACCTCTGTAAAGTCAGAGCACTTGAAGAGTCATCTTTATCTTAAGAAGCAAATTAAGCTTCTTTTTGTCAGCATAACAACCTTGTTTTCTCTTTGAGTGTCCTGGATTCAGTAGTGTTTCTCTGTTTAAAGAATCAATTGACTGAAATAATTTAAAAAAGGTTTTGGAAAGCTACATGAATATGATGTGATGAGGCAAACCACTGTGCCTCTGGTATAAGCCATCACAGCTGTCCCATCTGTGACAGCTTGCTGGTGACTTGAATGGTCCATTAAATTACATGGTCTGATTCTTCTCTCTCCATTGAGTATTGCAAAATGAGCTCTTGAGGAAACCATGTAGCTACCCAACATGCATATCTGAAGCCACAGTCAATGCAGTTGTTTAACACACATGGCTCTTCACTCCTTTGACCTCAGTAGAGTTGGCTCAAGACCACAGGCAGAGGGTAGAGGGCTAGAGCCAACAAGGTTTAGCTGATCTAACTCAACATCTCATCTCTACCTCTACCTCTACCTCTACCTAGCCATTGGCTGTTGCTGAGAGAAGGTGTAGGAGCCAAAGGACAAACTCCTGTCCTGACAGGAGCTAGAGAAGCTCCAGTCATTTAGGCGCTCTCCTCTGATTCTCTCCTTTCCTCATGGTAATGAGCTTGATAGTGCTCCTGGTTCCTCTCCTTTCCAAGAAAGCAGTCACAAGGTGATAGGGGGCTGAGTGTGGGAAGTGGCATAGCTCCTCTCAAGGGCTAAAAGTATGTGAGCAGAAGGAAAGCTGGACAACAAGATTTCTGGACTTTGTCTTCCCAATTCACTACTTTATGTAACAGAGCCCTGCTTTCCTGGAGATGGCTGAATATCTGCCTGCCCATTCGAAGTGGTGAATGAATATCTTGGTTTGGTTTGATTTGTTTGCATGCACAGCTTCCAAGCACAGATTTTACCTATTAAATTATTCTCATCTCCACTTTTTCTCTTCTGATTCTTTCCACTACCCCACTGGGGTGAGTGAGCAGCTCTACATGGCTTTGTTGCCAAATACGGTTAAACCATGACAAACCTGAAAATCTGCTTTATCTCTGCCAGCTTTTGTTACTCATCTTTACCTTCTGAGACTCCTGAAGACTTTCCAATCCTGCCTTTATACAGTTTTCCCACTCAAATCCCTTCTACTGTCACTGCAAAACTGAGTTCTGCCATTGAGCCAACCCTGATATTTTCTTCACCTTTATTAATTGTACATATATAGATTCTCAAATGTTTGAAAGATTATGGTATATGAATTCATTAAAACACATTTCTAGCAGTAATTTCTGCATGAGTAACAGACTGAAAATCCTCAAATACAGAACAATATTTCCCTGAAAACAGCAATTATAAAATGTTTACCGGTTGTCCTGGTTACAGGAGTAGGGTGCCAGTTTAGGACTATGTGGGTGTACCACACTGTGTATTCTACTCCCCTCTGTCATTTCTGATGAGCTGCTAATGAAGGGGTCATTTTCAGGAGCTGCCCTGTGCACACCAGACACCTCAGGCTACAGGCTGGGTAGGCAGGTGTAGCGGGTTTGGTTTGCCTAACCGGGCAGAAACTCCAAATTTTAGTGTAGTGGTTTTATGGTCAAATTATGCACTGTTCCCTGATTACTTTTCAGTGAGATAAACCATTAGGAGACAGCAAAGCAGGCACACAACTTATATGCTATGATAAAGTTTATTAACAGACCTAAGAGAAAAAAAAGAAAGGAAAAAAAAAAAACAATCAGAACACACACACAGCCAGAACTTCTCCTCTTCTCCCTCCCCCTCCTTCTCCTCTCCCTCAATCCATGTGCAGTTCTCAAGAAAGGAAAAGAAAAGGGTTTCTTCCTGCTTTACGTGGTTCTCCAAACTGCCACC
>VXAC01006720.1:179286-205921 GCA_013399225.1 Rhipidura dahli
ATAGGTAACATTGAGAGAAACGCGATTCGACCAGGCGACTGTCTGTCATGTCGGGGTCAACCCGTGACAGCAGGGCAGTGCAAGGCAGGCTTGTGTTTCTTCTTCTTCACACCTATGACTCAGCTGTGGTAACTCCCTCGGGGAATCACCAGCACAGTCACCCATCCCGAGGGGTCATTTCTGCTGAGGGGCATAATGGGCTCAGTGGCACCAGCACAAGAGGCAGCTGCAACAACTTAGACCATCGAGGACTTCCAAATATCCCATGACTCACAGGATTACATCATTCCATTGTGAAACTCCCTGCCCCAGCGGAGGTCCTGAGCATTTCCACCTGAACCTAAGCACATATAATCTTTGGTTCTGGGGCCTTGGGACAACACCACTTGAGAGATCTGGAGGAGGACCAGAACTTCCACAGGACCACTGCTTTTGACAAGACTGTGACCATCACTTGAAGAGGATGCAACCACTTGACAGGACTGTGACCATCACTGACCAACAGCGTGCCAGTAGTACTCTGACTTTGTGGGTTTAAGCCAGTTCTGTGTATCGTGTTTATTGTAATCTTTCTATTAAATTGTAACTCTGACCTGAAATCTCTCTTAAGGCAGATGAATGGGGTTAATTTCTCCCACCAGTTTACCTTCAAACCAGCACAGCAGTTCTTCTCCAACTCTCTCAACAAGCAGGCTCTGGTTTGCAAACCACCTTTCCACTTATATCAATTAGATTGTTTCTATACACTGGTGTTATGTCTTAATTAAGTATTTCATATTCTGAACAACTGAAATGGTATTAAAACCTTCACACTTTAAAGCTAGAAGAATTCATCCGCAACATGCACAATTCTTAACTGTGCCAAGCTGAAGTCAAGTTTGAGCTGAAAGTGTTTGGAAATATCCCCAAGTGATATTTCTGTCATCACACTTTCCAATTTATCTTTCATTTCTGTTGCGGTTGCTGCTGCTCAGCTTTATTTATAAATCTTTGAAAATAGGAATTTATAATGAACACACAGTCAGTTTCTTAAATTAAAGCACTGAGGCACTAACAAGTAAGCACCACTATAATCAAGCTAATTAAAAGGCCACGTTAAGGATAGGAATCTGCATATGAAAAGGAACATAATTTTCCTGATGGTAGTTTTACTATCCTCTTATATTTGCATGCACCCTGTAGAGTCTCACCATCATTTGAAGCTAAGCTACTTAAAGAAAAATCAGGCTTTTACCCCTTAATCTCTTTAAACTAAAGCAGTATTTCCAGTTTTGACCAACAGGTTCTGTGTTTTTCCAAGTTCATTCTTTGAAGAATTGAAATACTTTAATTTATCCAGAGCAGCAGATGCACAGCACACTTGGGGACAAATGAGATGAGTGAGCTGTGTACTGAATTTTTAAAGATGTTTCCCTGGTAGAGACTTCAGAAAGCACTTTTGAAGACTACAATCTAACTCGGTAATGAGCAGTTTTATTCATTTGAAAACTGTGGAAAGATTACTATGGTCTTTCATATTCAGAAGCTACTGCAGGACATTTTGGTACTAGCATTTTTTTTTTTTCATTGCCAGAAAGGTAAAAAATTGGGACAGGGGAGATGCTAACAAAAACCAACATAAGTTGCACACAAATCCTCTTTCCATATCCAATAAAAATCCTTTCTGTGACTAAGTTTTATTTAATAAAATCCCTATTCTGGTGACAACTAACGTTTTCAAGCAGAAAAACTCTATTTAGAATGTGAAACATTTCAAGGAGCTTTTAAGTATATGATGTAGACAAATTCAGAAACAAGGATACTGAGGTCACTTGGAGCTTAGATGTTAGGGAGCATGAGACTCATACCTTAAATTACATTATTTTTGGGGTTTCTTTTTGCAATATATACTTACAGTTCCAGTGCTAAATAAACACTAAAAACTCAAGTAATTCCATAATCTTCAGAAGGATTGCTGTGGAGTTGCAAATTTACCATATACAATGTCTGTCAATCATCCCAGTCTCTCTCAACTTTGCACACAATGTCCTAGAGTCGTTAATGATTCTGTGACTCAGGAAGTGCATGCACTGTGGAGAACTGGTTAGGCAGCTGTGGTGTACTTTATAGTGTTTATTTGACCACCAGTCTGTTTTTTTGCTGGTTGTCTTTAATCAGAAATCTGAACCAAAGTTTTTCTGGAAGTTTACTACTACCTTTTATATTGTGCAGATCTGCAAGTATTTCCAGCCGTGTCAACCACCTGCTCAATGAAAGACTTCCATGAGTAAGTCAGCACATCCTGTCACATCCCTTTATTTCTTTCGTGGTTCAAGATCCCTTTAGTCAGTTTCCAGCAAAATCAGGGTTGGATAACCCTTTGTTCATGACAGTTAACCAATGAAGTTTATAATAACCTTCCAGTCCTTCAACTGGATTAAAATAGTTGTTTCTATACCAGGAAACCTTTCTCAAATGACAATAAATAATTCAGCAGGGAAATACTGTGCTGGCTTCCTGATGTGGAAAAGAAGAAAATTTTCACTTATGTTTTCCAGATAATAATTTCCTCTAGCAATTTAAAGATACCATAGAGCAAGCATAACATCCTGTAAAGAAAAATGTGTGGGTCTGCCCAAAGCCTGTACAGGTGTATTGGGCTATTCCTTCCCAGGTGCAGGACCCTGCACTTGCCTTTGTTGAGTTTTGGACTGTTCCTCTCTGCCCATCTCTTCAGCCTGTTGAGGTCCTTCTGAAAGACCTTCTGAAGGTCCTGCTGAAGCACAGCACTCCAGGGTATCAGCCACAGCTCCCAGCTTTGTGTCCTCAGTGAATAAGTTAAACTATACTGGGCCTAATATTGAACCTTGGGGGATGCTGCTACTGACAAGCCTCCAACTAAACCCTGTGCCACTGATTACAATCCTCTGGGATCTGTATTCAGCCAGTTGTCAGTCCATCCCATCAGCCACTCATCCAGTCCACACCTCCAGAGCTTGCTTATGAAGATGTTGTGACAATGTCAAAAACCTTGCTGAAGTTGAGGCAGACAGTACCCACTGCTGTCCTCTCATCCATCCAGACAGCTGTTTCATTTTAGAAGGCAATCAGGTTGGCCAAACACCTGATTACCTTTAGTGAACCCATGCTGTTGTGAGGCATTCGAATCCTGTTACGGGCCCCAGCCAAGTTGTCTTTAGCCAACACTATCGGAGACCTCAGGAATTCGTCAAGGTTACAGAACTGTAAGCTATTCTAAATCGGGAAAGAAGCGGTCTGAAGAACGAGATAACAAGACAGCAAGAAAGTAAACAAAGAGGAACTGCACCATCCTGGACTGGAACCAATCAGGGTCTCTGAAAGGTGCATGCAAGGTGCCTGGACAATACGGGGGACCCAATAGGGTCGTGTGTGATCGTGTGAATGACAGCAGCAGGAATGCATAAGAATGGTGTAATGTAAACAATTAATGGCTCTCGCGTTAATCAAATTGGTTCGTAGTACAAGGGTCCCGTGCGTCCACACCATGCTGACTACTCCTGATCACCTTCTTGTCTTCCACATGGACAGAGATGGCCTCCAGAATGAGGTGCTGCATCACCTTCCCAGGGATTGAGATGAGGCTGACTGGCCCATAGCTCCCCAAGTCCTCTTCCTTGCCCATTTTGCCCACCCCAGTGGGTGACATTTGCTTTCTCCCAGTCATCAGCACCTCTCCTGATCTTCACGACCTTCCAGAGGTGATCATGAACAACCTCGCTATGGTGTGCACCAGCACTCTCAGCACTCATGGGCTCAGCACTCACTCATTCCATCAGGGCTACTGGACTTGAGGATGTCAGGTTTTCCCAGGTGTTCTCAGACTCAATCCTCCCTGACCAAGAGAAAGTCTTCCTTTCGTTTCTTCACGCTGGTCTGCTGGCTCAGGGATACCTGAGGCCTAGTCTTGTCAGTGAAGATTGATGAAAAGGTATCAGTCTGCCTTCTCTGCTTCCTGTCTTACCAGAGTTCCCTCTTCATTTACTAATGAGCCCACATCATCCTTTGTTTTCCTTTGGTTATTAATTTGAAGCAACCCTTCTTGGTGTCCTTGGCATCTTTGGCCAGATTTATCTCATTTGTGGCTCATTTATGGATTTGTTATCAGACTTATGGATCTTGGCCTTCCTTGTTTTATTTCTACTTACTAACAGTCTCTCAATATTCATTCCAAGTGGCCTGACTCTGCCTCCATCTTCTGTGCAATTCCTACCTACACCTGAGTAATGACAGCAATTTTTTATTTGTCCATAGGCCCCCCAAGGGGGTCTTTATTTGTCCATGACCTCAAAAGGGTCCCTTGCCTCTTCTGCCTGATTTCTTGTTCTTCAGAATGCACTGGTTTTGAGCCTAGAGGAAGTGATCCTTGAACACCAACCAACTCTCTTGGACCCCTCTTTGGAGGGATGTTCCCATGGGATTCTTGCAAGAAGAACCCTAATGAAGCTGAAGTCAGCTCTCCTTAAGTCCATGGTTGCAATCTTATTTGCTACCCCACTTTGTTCTCATCTGATACCGAACTCCATAATCTCATGGTCACTGCAGCCATGGCTGCCCCCTGCTTCTATGTTTCCACCAAGGTCTTCCCTTTTTGTTAGTATAAAGACAATTGGAACACCATTCCTTGTGGGATCCTCCACTACCTGTGACATGAAGTTGTCACAATTTTTTCCAAGAACCTCCTGGTTTCTTTGTCCTTTGCTACTTTGCTTCTTCAGCAGATGTCAGAGTAAAGACCCCCACAAGAACCAGGTCCTGTGACTGTGAGGCTGCTTCCAGCTGCCTAGACCTCATCCACTTCCTCCTCCTGATCAGATGTCCTGTAGCAAACATCCACAGCAGTGTCATCCTTATTAGTTGTCCTTTCATCCTAACACATGAGCTTCTCAACTCACTTATCATCCTCACCAAGAGAGATCTCAGTGCAATCTGAGTGTCGTCTCACAGCTGTCAACTGTTGTCTCACAGTGTTGTCAACTCCACTGCAGTGCCTTCTCAGTCTGTCTTTCCTAAGCAGCAGGTAGTCCTTCTTGACAATATTCCAGTCATGTGAACTATCCCATCATATCTCTGTAAAGGCACTGAGATCAAAACCTGTGACTGCACATAGATCAATAGCTCCTCCTGCTTGTTCCCCATACTGCACGTTTTAGCTTACATTTGATTGTGTCAATAGCCCAGTAGGATTGCAAAAGGATTCCCCATAGTTCTGTAGTGTTACATCTCTGGCTGGTTGTGCTTGGATGAGGTATTTTGTCTTAAGACTCCTTTTGCTACTGGGTTGGTCACTATAGTTCTCCCCTTCCCACACCTCCTCTCTTTAAGCCTGGCTATGTCCCTATCCCTATTTCAAATCTGGTTTAAAGGTCTCTCAACAACCCCTGCTAACCCCTCAGCTAAGATCCATTTTCCCCTTTAAGACAGGGGGACCCCATTTGTTGCCAGCAGGCTCAGTATCACATAAACTGATCAAAAAACCCCATATGGCAGAGTATATTTCCTACAAAAAAGTGGTGTGACACTACTAAGTAGCCATTACTATTAATGATTTTTAAAGGAACATTATTGTGATGTTCCTTTAATTGAGATGATGATGATTGTGGTGGTGATGATGTCAGTGGGAATAGAATGGACTGAGTATCTAACCCTTCATACGATATACCATGAACAGGTAAAGATCAGGGTATACTACACTACTCATATCATTAAGAAAGAAGTTTTGTAGGCATGTATAAATGAAAGAAAAAAAAACAAAACAAAACAAAAACCACTTACTTTAGAAGAACTGGACTGTTCTAATAAAAAAAAAAAAACTATGTAGATTTTAATTAAGGAAATGTTTTAGTACTAAATGTTTTGACTAAAATTTGGACTGGCTACAGATATCAATTATTCAAGCAACTTAAGTCCAGTAATCTTTTTCTGACAATACATTGGTGTTGCTGGCCTTAATGAACAGCAGAAGTGAGGTTCTTGCAAGTCCTGATAAATATTCTATAACTAGAGCTTCAAAGCTGTTTCCAGAAATGTGTGCTGCTCTTCCTCTCTTCACTCACTGGCATCTTTGAAGCAAATCCTATGACTAGATATGTATGCATGAGAAGGACCAAATTCTACCTTCTTTACTAACATAAAGAATCATACTGAACAATCACAGACCGCATGTAATTTCAAGCTGTGCTGTGTGAACAATGATAGCTGTAAAAAATCCCATGCTTGCAAATGAAACCATATAAAATCCACATGATATAAATTCTTTTAAAGTATTTCAGAATTTCTTACAGTGTTTGACAAGGCCAGTCAAACAATTATTATCCTGTATCGAATCTCTCTTTTGCAGACAAAGCCTATTATAGTAGGGCAATTTCGGTTTCATGCTGAAACCTTTGTTTGTCTGCTCCTTTCAATCAAGCTATAAATGTGAGGATGATACAGAGACTGAGTTGGCCTTATACACCAACTCATTTTTTACCAACACAGAGTTGCCCGGTGCCCACATGGATTTCCTTGCATCTGTCAGCAGCTTTTTAAATGATTGATCACGGTCCTTCATGGTAACTGTCCTTCACAATGAGTGAATGAGACACAGGAAGAACTACTGAAAGGATTTTAGTAAATATGTTTCCACTGTACAACATTTATAAACAGGCCAGTACCTTTTCCCATCAAGTGCTGAGGGTTAGATAAGGTGGAGCTGTCTGAGACATAACCCTCTCATGATGAAGTTGGTGTCAGCATGGCAAGGTAAGCCAGTAATGTTCCAGTTGTTTGTTGCTTGATCTCACTGTTCTAGCATGTCACCAAGTACTGTTGATCCTTGGTTTTGCCTGTGCTCAATACATCATAGCATCCCTACTCTATTTTGTGTTTCCCATGGCTCATCAGTTTTATCGTCCATCTGTTCAGTGACCTGGGCTACAAAGCCTCAAACATTGCTGCAAAGTCCAGGCAGGGAGCTCAGTAAACCTTTCCATCCCCTGGGCACGTAAGAAAGCTCATCCATGCAGGAGAAAAGGTTTCCTTCTGGGCTGGTTAAAGTGAATCTTACACCACAAATGTTCTCCACCTTTTATCGCTGTGTCTCCAGGCTTGTGAGTTTGCTTGCTGCAGCACACACAATGTTTTCATGCCTCATGTCCCACCATTTCTCCTCTTGCTGCAGAATGACAGACTGTCTGCAAAAATTATCTCAGAGGGCTCTTTTCTGTAGCTTACCCATGGAAAAGTGTTGCACAGCGTGGCGTGCAATGCAACACCAGCAATCTGGAAGCCTGATGTTAAAAGAGACAGTTACTGCAAAACGGTCTGGTCAGCACTCTCATACACTAAAGCATCAAAGTGAAATGCTTATTCTGTAAAAAATGCAGCAATGCTATCAAAATAAGTGATCTTGTATCTGTGAGATATATGGATTGAAAAATTGGTATACGTATATCCTGAACCCTTTTTTAAGGGCAGTGACCAGGCAGAACCCAGAAGACTTTTTCAAGGAATTACTTTTTTTCCTTCAGTGATTCAGAAGTGGTGATTGCAATAGGTGGGTTATACGAAGAGTTTCAGTTTCATAATTACCCCAAATGCCTAAACTTGCTTTTTTCACTGCTATCCTGAAGATAACAAGAAGAAAATATTTTTTTTGGTCTCCCTAAGGCCCTTCTTTTGGGGTGAAGAAAAGGAGAGAAACTGCACACGGAGGCAGTGACTCCTATAGGAAATGTATTTTTAGGTACCAAGATATAGTTATGTAGCTCTTTGAAATGGTATTGTGGTAAGCCATGTTAAGCATGAGAAAACTGAGGCCAGATCATGTCAAGTTCACATGCACATGCAGTTTATATGCCTTTTAGCAATATGTCTTCTTGCACCCAGTCCTGCCTTTCTGAGTATGGAAAAATCTGCTGGCTTCCAGTTGGGTAACTAACAGCTACAACTTTCTTGGCAAGAAGCAAATAGCTCTAAGAGATGTTCCTTTGCACTTCCTCATGGCACTCACACTGCTCAGACCTATGAGAGCTCCAGGGAACATACCATGAAAAATCCTTCATAGATTATTCATCAGTGCCCAGCTCACATTCTACAGTAATCCTACTAAGAAAAAATCCTTAAAAGGAAGCCTCTATAATATTATTAATGAAGAAATGTTGGCTGTCAAGAATGATCGAAAATGGAAAACACTTGCAAGACCTGATGGGTGCTGGGTCTGTGTAGCTGTTGGTCTACAGACACAGTGCAATTCATGGTGCTCTGCCCTGAAAAGAAGCCTTACACACCCCATGGAAAGGTAACTCCTCTCATCAAATTTGAGGGGTCTTTTACATTTCTGAAATTCATGGTTCCCTTTCCCAGCTTTATTTCACTTTCCTTAATTTCTATGCCTTTGAAAATCTTGTATTTCTTCTATACACACGGTATTGACATCATTCAGATTTAAAAAAAATAAATGCTCTCCACACGAGAGAGAATCCCTGTCTTTAGCAGCAAGTTAGCCTCAAAATTTAGAAAGTAAATAAAAAAACTAGATGAAAAGCAGTAATTCAGGGAGGCGACAAAAAATTCAAGTACGACTTTTCAGAGGAAGATGAGTAGTTTGTTTTCATTTGTGCTAGGAATCTAGAATTTGTATGAAAAACAGGACACATCTCATGGTGTGACAGATTCTATCCTCGCTAATGTTAAAAAATTACTCTTTTATCATTCTTTAACCTCCATAAAAAGTAACTGTGGAATGACATGGTGATCTCACCATGTATGAGAGGCCTGTTGGAGAAATTCCAATAGGAGTGGGACTTTTCTAGAAACCAGAACAAAACAAGCAGAGGACCCTTCCTTTCTTTCTTTCTTCCTTTCCTCCTTCCTTCCCTCCTTCCCTCCCTCCCATGTAAAATGGGTAGGAGAGCTGGCTACTAGCTACAAGAAGTGCTAAGTTTGAAAGTGACATCTGGAACATCAGATGCAAAGGTGAAATCAGACTCAGAAATGGTTGCAAAATACATCCCTTCTGTTTTCTTGGAAAGCAAGAAGTTTGCAGCCAGTATTTTTCAGATTTTTGTTTTTCAGTTGCACATTCTGATCAGGTGTGTCTTAAACAGGAAATTAATTAGTCAGTGTTTAGAAAATATCCAAACAAAACTGGTGAAGTACATCTGCATACTGATGAGACGGGATCTTAAATCTTTGTAGTCAGAGGCAGGATTTAGAAAAGCAATGACAAGACGTTCCAGATGAAAGTCTGCCAGGCAGTTGGCCTGGGAGAAGGAGAGTCCAGAGGGAGTAATGTAATCTTGTATTTGACTGAGCAAGCACCTGATTCAAAATCCATGAAGAAACATCACTAGCACAGCTTTGTGAAAGACAGAACAGCAGTCTGGCAGTGGTAATTATGTTCTGTACCTCTACTTAAGGAACGTTTGGAAAAGCCACAATCAGGAAAAGATGCTTCCAAACTCTACTGATCAGATCAAAATCATAATGTAAGAAAGCTTGTCACAATTCTGGGGAAATATCAGTTTATGCACTTAGGGGATTTTTTTAGATTTTATCAAAGGTATTGCTGCTTGTTCTACATTTGGCATGGATCAAAGAGGGCTGAAATATGCTACCTCATTAATGTCACAACATGATCCTACAGGGATCACCAAAAAAATGTATCAAAGCAACTCCTGGTCCTCACTAGCCTAAGTGCTAGAGAAATTTGACAACAAATATTTCACATAACAGGCAGTATAATGGTTTCTGGTCAGAAAACATGTTCAGTCACCTTTAAAAAGCAGTAAAGAAATATTGATGCTGTTTTGAATTTTTTAAAACCAAATATTCTAGGGACTTAGTCCTGAAAGCTTGAAATGTAGGCAGGAAGTGTTAGTATTGCATGTTAATTTGGACTTGAAAAAAAAAAAGACAACAGCTAGAAATTAAATTGTACTCACAAAATCAGGCCAAAACAGTCTTATAAAACTGAATCTGGATGAAGCCCAAGGGTTTCCACAAGCATTACCCTATAAGTCTGTGCAGAACTTGTGAGGAATAATATCAGTTCTGTAAAGCCTTTTATTGCACTGCCTAATTCTAAAAATGACATAGTACTCTATCCCACATAAATATAGCTCAAAAAATCTAAGTCAAAGATTTTTTTTTTGATGTACATACAGATCATACATTCACTTAGCAGGGCTGTGTGCAGTGCTAAGTTTTGGGGTGAGAATTACTGTAACCAGAGGCTGATCTGACCTTGTACAGGCTTCTTTCACCTTGTGACTTTTAAAACACCATCCTGTCTCCTAAGATTTGTTCATGTGAGTATAATGAAAACAAAAATAAGACCAGATATAACACAGGATACCGGAAACACATTAGAAAATTGGTGCCTTCCCTAGTAAATCACACCAACACCTTTGTCACTATTTTAAGCCTTTCCCAACAGCTGATCACTGTGACCAACAATCTTCAACATTATCCCACTCCTGGAGCTCTTTATCACCATTAGGCAGAATCACATGATACAATTTGAAACGGTGGAGCTTGATTGCAAATCAGTGTTGGATGTTAAGTTTTTTTTTTTTTTTTTTGCTTCTCAGAGCACTACAGGAGACAAGAAGAATGATTTATATTATCAGCTTAAACATTTATGAAAATTAGATAAAAGTAACACAAGACTGACTAGATAGACACAAGTAAGACTAATAGCACTGTATATCTAATCCCAGATTTCATGCTGCCACAAGAACTAGTTCATTAAAAAATATTTCTGTATCCTTGGTGTACTTTTTATGACAACAGGGGTTTGTATTCGAGTGAGTGAGCACAGAGGGGAGCACTTGCAGAAATTCTTTTTTGTTCTGATTACTTTGGTTATAAAAAAGATTTTGTCAAATTAATTCCAACTGAAAAGCTAATGCAAGCCTGGTGGAAGCATTCACAGACTGGCACTGTCTCATGCTCTGTATGTAGGCAAAACTCCAACTGGCTCATTATTTCAAAAATCTTTGTTTCTGTTCAGCATCTGGCCTGAATATACTGGGTTTCACTGAAAAACACAGAGACAGTCTGTTTTGGTTTTTTTTCTATTTACTTCTACATGTAACTGAATTTAAATGCAAGAGAAAGCACCAAGACATAACTAATGCCCAGCTACGGATAACATGGAATAATGTCTTTATACGTTGTGAAAGATATGGAGCTATGGCAGCTAAGAACTCAGCCTTAATGCTAATTCATGTTAGTTCCTGCTATGATCTTCATACTTGCTTTGGTTGTTCTACTTTGAACCACATTTTGTGTAAAAGAGAGAGTATAAACTAATCCTAAGTTTAATAATACATAATTACAAAGGACTTTGAGAACTACAATGAAAACTACTGTATAAATTCTGTGTGTTCTGGTTTGGTTTGATAAGTTTTGGTGACTCACTATCTCCTCAAAAGCCCCATGTATGTGTAATGCCATGACTGGAAGAGCATCACAGGGGATATTTGTAACAGGAAAAAGTCACTATCTTACAAATAGCATCTTAACTTCTTTCCACTGAATATGTGGGAGTTTTGCCAGTAAATTAAGAGGAAATGTGTCCATTCACAAAATATGCTTTGAAATTGCTTCTAGAGGAGAAGACAAGAATGATCTAAATACAGAAAGAAAGGCTCTTAGAACAGCATTTGATGCTGTGGCAGTGTCAACACTGGAAACTTGTTTTGTTCTTTCATTACTAAAGAAATATAATCCCTCAGACTTAATGTCACAATCATACTCATTTGTATGTGCACTACAATGATCTTACCAAATGTTTCTATCAGGAGCCCTCACAGAAATGTGCGGCATAGATTGCTTAAAATAGTTTGAATGAGCTATTATTTTCTATTAGCTGAGCTATATTGTAGAACTAGTTTCATTTACTTTGCTTCAATAGAGCCAGACTCATACTTTGTCCAGCAATTACTGAGTGGGATTCTGGAGAGGTAAACTCCTATCTCAGAGAGAACTTTTGCAGCTTCACCCCCCATTTCTTTTCACCGACAATATATGCAGGCCATTTCTGTTGGAAAGGAGAGGTAAGGCAGCTGAAAATGGATGTAATGAATGTAGTAAAAGCCTTCTGAGGACACCCCTCTCACAAATCCCTGTAACAGAAATCACCTGAAACATCTTCACTGCAAAGCAAAAATAGTGCTAAGAGTCGGAGTCAGCTTTCACTTCAAGTTTATCACCATCAAGCAGTTACAGTACTGGTAGTCAGTGATCTGCGTGGTTTTGGGGTAACCATAGAGGTTTCTTCCCCATGGTGTATGATCCTGGTATTGTCTATCTCCCCGTGCAGCTTCTCCCATTGCCTGCTGGCCTTGGCCTTTCACCGCTCCCCCAGAGCTTCCCTATTGGTCCCTGTTCTCCTAATCCTGCCTCCTCCCGAGCCCGGAAAAACTGTGAGCTGGCCTTTGTCTCGTGGTATTTGCTTGCGAGATTCTGAAGAGCTCAGATGAATAAACCCATGCTGGCCGTGATGATAGCAGTGCCCTTCTCGACTCTTTACTACTGACACATTACTGACCCTGCCTGTGCTCTGTGGGGGCACGCAGGACCCCACGGAGCCAGGCCTGAAAAAGGGACTATAGTAATACAGCAACAGTAACTTTCCCCTGTGAGCAAGTTAGAAAGAGGTATTATGATCAAAGAGGTGCCCAAGAGATGTGGACTTTTCAATTTCATGATGTTAACAAAAGTACCAAGGTGTTTTTTAAAAAGAAACAGAAAATTATGTGCTCCCACTCTTCTACTCTATAAAAAGCAAGAAGAACAAGGGCTCAGGAACAAAGGAAAGACTGACCTTCCATCTTCATGAAAGGAAAGTGCAAACAACTTGTCCTAAATCCACCAATGTTTTAATGCTTTCAAGATCTATTTATGCATAATTTTAGTTCCTGGCCAGTAATAAATATGCTTGCTCTTCTAAGACAGATGTAGAAAATAGAAAGTATTTAGCAAGTAGTCTTGCACAACCAAGACTGTAAAACCAAGAAAGGAAACTTAATTTTGCCAGCAATCAAAAGGACACAAGCGTTACAGAGACAAGTCTGTATTGAGTTTAAGGTGTGTGAAAACTTGGCAGAGTTCAGAACATGAATTCAGTCTGGGTTTGTAATTGTAGCAACACAGGATTTAGATTCCTAACCTCCTTACTGATGAAGGACGTCAGAGGTGAAACACATCAGGGATGTCCCTTCTCTCACAGATGCCTTCTCAGTAATTTGATCTGAATTGTTTAAATGCAGTTAATTCTCTATATTTTGCATGCAGAGCACTTGGTTTGAAATCACTGAGAGCTAGGGTGCAGCAATGACACCACACTTGCCCTTGGAGCAAAGCCAATTCAGTCACCAGGGAGATGATTAGCTGAGGCAAACAGAAACAACCAGCCAGCCCAAAAATATGTGAACCTGCATTTGCCTGAGTGATTCTGCATAGACATTTTCAGCTCTTGGCCATGGTCCCTCGTTCCAAGGGCTCCCCTGGTGTCTAACAACTTTGTGAGCATCTCTGGTGCACTCCTGATCTCATTTGTCTGGCTCAAAGCACAGCACCATTTAACTTGAGCTGGCTTTGCAAACACAACTCACAGTCAACACAGAAATCCCTGTGCCCAAAGAAATAAGCCCTGCTGGATATTAGAAGGCTCTGTGGGCATCTGTGTCACGGTAGTTGCTGTAAGAAGGAACAGAACCAAAGAGATCCTATAATTTCCTGGTATCCTATCATTTCCTGATTTTCATATTTTCCAAAGCATTCTGGCCCCATATTTTCCACAGAACAAAGGTCTGATTTGAACTAATTGATTCATCATTATGACACATTCAAATTTATTTTGAAAAGCTCCGTGGTTAAAGGGCATAGATTGGAATTTAGCAATCCAGCTGCCCAGGGGTGGGTGACTGGCATCATCTGGGCCCCGTGCCAAGGGAACTGAAGAAGTAGCTTAAACCAATAGGATTAAAAGAAAGCCTCAAGCTTTTCCTTTGTCTTTGCATACAGGGTAAAAAATAGACTGCAAATTGCAGCATTCAAAAACTAAAGATACTCTAAATTTGCCATTGTAGGCCATAATTTTGTGATCTCCAGTTTGAATTCTCAAACTGAAATATGCTAATTTATCTTTGAATGGTATTTCACCTGTCATCTAGTTGAAAGCATAGATTATAAATAAGCAGACTATTTTTTATCTTTTATTTAAAGGATAAGACTGAGAAATTCTATCCATTTCAATGGTGATCCAGTAGGTGGAAATAAATACAATCATAAATTCCATCTTTCAGAAGCAAACACAGCCATATACTTATATGCAAAAACCTTTTTGGTTCACAACAATGACAGTCTTAGCTCAAGAAAAATAATGCCACCTGACCATGTATAAGAGACTAGACTGGCTAATTGTCTGAGGACAATGACCACTTAATTGATAAGGGAAGAGGATGATGAGAGGCAAATCACAGGAGGTAGGATCACAGTGCTTTTTTACCATGCTAATGGCCCCCCTTTAGGTAATGGCTCAGGTGCAAAACCCCCCCTCTGGTTTGGGGATATTCACACAGAGCCTGAAGGCATTCACCCTTTCTCATGGGCCATAATTGACTAAACTGCTCTTACTTGAGAAGCAGCTGTGGCATCTTGAGAGGTGTCCTGGTCCATCAGAGACTCCTGAAGTGTCCTGTGATCTACAGCATTACATCATTCAATGTAACACTCCCCACCCCTGGAGAGATACCTAGGCCTTCCCACCTGAACCTGAGCTTCTATAACCCGTGGAATTTCGGTGCTTTATGGGTTTCCCCCATCCCTGATGGATCAAGACAGTGACCACCACTTCAATGAACAGACACTGAAATTGCAACGATTAAGTCTTGTCACAAGATCCAGTGGGTGATGACTATATACCTTTCTACTCTTATTCCTTCTCTTCCTTTTCCCTATTCCTTTCTCTCTCTCTCTCTATCACATTTACTGTAACTCCTAATCTGTACTATTGACCTCAGCATATGGTCTTGTTTGTGCCTTAATTCAGGCAGAGGTACCTCTCCAAGAAGCAGGAAAGGTAGGCCAAACAGTGCCACTTCCTGTAAACTCATGTTTTCAGTAACAAGACCTGCTTTTGCAGATTTTTTTAAATCAGATGAAATATTGAGGAAGAAAAGACTTCAGTTAAACCATAACAACTTCTGTTTGGTTTATTTTCTTTCACCTTACATATGTACAACAGGAGATTTCCTTTCTGTCATGATTTTGGAATCACAATTTTTATGTGCATACTTAAAGACATAGCACCACCATGGAGTAGCATTATGTAGGGTGTGGGAAAATATGCAAACCAGATTCCCTCATTTTTCTGTCCCTGGGTATTGGGATGCATAGGTGAATGGATGCACAGATTTTGAAGACATCAAATGCCTTGGATGGCAAAGGAAATGGTGCAGCTGATCTCTACTAACCATTACCAAAAGTTTACTTTCACCTCTTGTTTTTGGGAAAAACAAATTAAAGACTCAGATAATGCTTTTTTGAACCACAGTTTGCATTACCAACTTTTTTAGTTGAGAAAAGACATAAATAAATAATGTTTTGACTTAAAGACACTGGCTTGGAACTGCTCTAATCAGAGTTCTAGCCAGACGTCTGTGAGTGAAAGCATTGCAGTGAGAAGATACAGTTAAGTCTGCCATATTAACATAATATGGAAATAGGTGTCCAACATCTAGCTCAATTCCTTTCTCTAGGAAATCAAGGTACAAAAAGCTTAGAGAACACATTTAAAGAAGCTAAATTGTGCAGCTTGCTGATAGCCACAGTAAAAATTCAGAAAATAATTTATCCACACAGGAAGACCGAAGAAAAATTCAAGCTCTGGGCAATCATCTGCTTGTTATGGTTACATCAGAAAAGAGTGTCCATCAGACCAGTGGTGCATACATACTAGTTTTATACAAACAGAAGCAAAATATATTGAATTTAACAAGATGCATATGGTCACTAGAAACCTTTCTTCTCCTATTTTAAGTTCTGGTGTCAAATAGTATAAGCCAACTTTGAGGCCAGCATTCAAAGTTATAAAAAATATTGTACATACCCACTATGTCTAACACTACATGGAAGCTAAAGAACTCATCATTTAAACATCTTACTGACCAGTGACTGGATTTGGTGTTTAAATTTGATACCTTGTGACTAACATAACATATACACTATGGCCAGAAGTTTCTCACCCCGCACATAGTGATGTTCACAAAAATGTCTACTTTCTGAGTGAATCAAATAGAACTGGATTATCATATGAAATGAAATCATAACTCTCCAGAGCATGGGCCAACTACAGAATTCATTAATTGTTCTCAAATTATGAAGCAAGTGGTTTCTTGGCACTCTATGCAGCATTTGACAACTGTCCAGTGACAATTAAATACAAACAGTAGCTGAATGTCTGGTGCAGCAGAGATGGATACAATGTTGAGTGTTGATACAATGTTGCCTTAACTCAAACCTCTTGATCTTTCTACATCACTGTAGAAAACAAAGGGTAATTAAGAACTGTTCTGTTGTTAGACATTGTCGTATTTTCTGGACATATGCAGAACTGATTTAACTCAGCAACTATGCACCTATCACTTGTGTAAATCTATGTATTCACAAATTCACCTAAGGCTCAAGAGGAAGCCTGCTAAAGCAAGTTACAGGTCTTGTGCACATAACAGCAACAAAAAGCTCAATAACAAAGGAGAAACAGACCCATTTGAAAGGCAATGAGGGTTCCCAGCCAGCCAGCCTTTTAAGCAAAATGGTCGCAGATGACTCCGGAGTTTTGTGTTTTGGGGTCCACTAGGTACAATACAAACAAAAGGAGGATTTTTATAAGCTGTAGAACTTTCTGCCTCAAGGAAGAAAAAAAGAATTTGGTTGCCATCCTGTATAATGTAGCACTTATCTATATACACAGGAACACAGTATGAACTGGTTTTCTATATCCACAGTAACACAGTATGAGCTGGTTGTTTTCACAAGCATCAAAATGAAAGCAGTGAATTTTGCTCTACAAAAGGAACTGGATATAAGCTGAACAGCCGTAGAAACACCAAGTATCTGGAATATGTGATAAACGAAACATCTTGCTGGCTCTGCAGGACATCTTGAAACCCTAGTGTTGTGGAATGGTCTTCTATCATACACCAGAGAAAACCAGAAAAGGGAGCCTTTTAATAGTTCCCCAGACAGGAGAGCTTGCTGCCTTATGCTGTTTCATTAACACCTTCCTCTCCACGTCAAGAAGCAGATTAGGAGGTCCCCAGCTCTCTGTCTGCTTTAGGTGACTTCTGCAGGCTTTTTTACTGTTAACCAAGGAGTTCATCATGAATGGCACTGAATCTTTGGTGATACAAGACATTGGGGTGCTGGAGAATGTCCTGAGAAGAGCAAAAAGGTAGTGAAGGGTCTAGAGAGTGAGTCATGGGGAGCAGCTGAGGGAGCTGGGCTTGCTTAGACTGGAGAAAAGGAGAGGCAGAGGAGACCTCATCATTTTCTGCAACTATTGAAAGGTGGTTGCAGTCAAGTGGGGCTGGTTTCTCCTCCCAGGTAGCAAGTGATAGGACAAGAGGAAATAGCCTCCAGTTATGCCAGGGAAAGCTTAGATTGAGTATTAGGAAAAAATCTATTCATTGAAAGGGTTGTCAAGCATTTTAACAAGCTGTCCAGGGAAGTGCTACAGTCACCATCACCGGAGTTATTGAAAAGATATGCAGACATGGCAGCCAGGGACATGGTGAAATTGGCAGTATTAGGTTTACAGTGTTACTCAGTGATCTTAAGGGTTTTTTTCCAATCTAAGCAATTCCATGATTCTGTTATTTTTAACTTCTAAATTTTTTCTCTCACAGTTAAAGATGCCATATTTCACCCATGAGACACTTGAAAGCATCCTGCGTTTTCACTCTATTTATTCTTGTAAGAGTTGGTTCTGTAATCTCTTTTATTTAGCATGTGTATCCCTGTATGGTTACTAAAGCATGTTCATAAATGATTCTTGATAAATTACAAGGTGACTCTTAAGTGGAAAGCATTGCAGGATGCTTACCTCTTAACACAGCTTAGCATTTTCTGGCATATTTTCATCCTACTGAATCACAGGGAAAAAAAGGATTTGCATTCATTTATAAATTCAGCTTAAGAAAGTGTAGATTTAAGAATGGCCATCATAAAACCTTTTTTAAAAGGGCCCTATCAGCAATATTTTTGCATAGACCAGTGCACTGTGCAGCATTTATATATCAGTGAATGCCTAGGGAATTGTCAAGGACTTCACTGTCTTACCCTGAGGAGAGGTAACTAATGTCTCTGTTACCTGTTTTGAATAACCCTTAAAAGTAAGAAGCAAACACACAGGCAGTGAAAGCATGTATCTGGCAAGAGTATACGGATGCTACCTTGTTCTGTAGGGATGGGGTGAGAGGCAGATGTGGCTGCAGGTGAAACTGGCAAGGGGCACAAAGACTAAAAAGGGCTTCTACATATGTGTTATCCAGAAAAAGAAGGTTAAAAAGAATGAATTCCCTCTCGTGAGCACAACTTGAAAACTGATAAAAGAGTGTAGGAGAAGGTTGAGGTACTCAACAACTTTTTTGCCTTAATCTTCTCTGGCAGCCGCTTTGCATACCTCTCAACAGGACAGACCACAAGAGGGAAAATGAGGGGGCAAAGTCCCTTCCACTCTAAGAAATGCTTAGGTTTGAGACCCCCTAAGGAAAGTGAATGTATGTAAGTACATGGGAACTGGCAAGATTCATCCCACAGTCCTGAGGGAATCAGTTGATGTAGCTGCCAAGCCACTCTTCATGATATTTGAAAAGAAATGTCAGTCAGAAATCCCTAATGTCTAGAAAAGGGGAAACACTACAACCATTTCATTTAAAAGCATGAAAGGATAACCTTGGAAACTACCAACCTGTCAGCCTCAGCTCTGTGCCTGGGAAGATGATGAAAGAGATTATTCTAGAAGCTGTGTTAAGGCACACAGAGAACAGGGATGTGGTTTGAGACAGCCACCACGGCTTCACTAAGGGCAAGTCCTGCCTGACCAACCTAGTGGGTTTCTGTGGAGCAGCATCTCCATGAGAGGACAAAAGAAGACTGACTGAAAACTAGGTATAAGAGAGCTTTTATGATGAGCATGGTGAAGTTTCTGGAACAGATTGCCCTGAAAGGTGTTAGATGCCTACCCCTGAAAACATTCAAAGTGAGGACAGAACTGAGAAACCTGATGTAGTTGAAGATGCCCCTGCTCATTTCAGGAGAGTTGAGACAGATGACCTTTAAAGGTCCTTTCTAAACCAAAACCATTCTATGATTCTACAGTTCTATGACTCTTAGGATTTTATCTGCCCATGTGGATAAATATCATAGAAGAGGTGACAGAGCATGTGACTGACAGTGTCTAATTACATTTACTCTCATGTGAAAAATAATTAACATATGTTGGATACTCCAGAGATTATTACCAATATGCATTCAAAACAAAAAATCTGAGGATGACAAGAGTAATTAGAATTCAGGTTCTAAAAGCAAAAAATACAAAGACTCCAGAAAAATTACTCTTAAGATTATCACCCTATTTCCATAGCTTTAAAGCCATTAACCAATTCAACTTCTTAAATACATATGAATATTTATTGCCTAAAACAAAAGGAACAACCTCAACTCGTTCCCCTTTATTCTCTATGTTGTTTATGAATATGCTTTCAAAGAATGAAGATGGGGAATGGTGATTTAACTTCATAAATTAATAATGTCAGGTTACAAATTTTGTATTTCATGATAGTTCTGAATTATATAGTGATATGCCATTACCATGTGTTGTTCATCCTTCTTCTACCATAAAAATTGATTGACAAATAGGGTGAGGTTTTACATCACTTTTTCTAACTCTGGACCAAATTGTTATCATTGTTATAGTGGTGTAAATCTGGATGACCCACGCTGAATTCAACCGTATTACTTCAGAATTACACCAGCCTAATTAGAATAAAATTGTTGCTGCACAAAGAAATTGCTTGACAGGTTTTCCTGCAAGACAAAAATCTATGGTCAAACAAGCAGGGCTCATATAAACCAAATTGAACATGGTCTATAGATGAGATCCACATCTCAGGCTACACTAGGAGAGCAGGGGTGCTGTTGTGGTGTCCTTTTCCCCTTGTACTTGGTTTAGCCCTATTTAAGACATTTTGAATCAGTTTGCTATTTCCTCTCCCCTTTCTGCCTTGTATATTCCCTGTTTTGGTTGTCAATCCTCTATGTACTCTACTCCTTTCTCCTCCCCTTTCCAGAAAGATCTTCTTCTCTCGATGCCCCCTGTGAATTTCTACCCTCCCCATGTTTCCTCTCATTGGATGGTTGTGTTTAACCCCACCTACGACTCCTCCCCTTCTCTTCTCCTATTGGCCTTGAGACTGTTCCCACTCCAGGTTCCACCCCCATATAAAATGGCTGTGTTCACACTCCCCCCTTGACTTCGGTCCCTGGAGCCCCTGAGGACAATAAACTGCCTTGGATGCTATACCAGAGTCGTCATCCATGGCACACTCGGGGACAGAGGGACGAGGGGCTGCCTATGGCAGTTCCACAGGGTAGTCTTTATTGTCCAGCAGCCCTTGTGAAGGGAAGACCAGGGACAATAGCTCCCTTGAAGCCCAAATGCCAAGACAGGGGTCTTTTATGGGAAACGCAGGGGGTGGGGTAGAAACCAATTAGCCAACAGGATACAAGGTATTATTATAGAGAAGCAAGGCATGGTGGGGGTGGTTCATTTTGTCACCATAACCCAGAGGGAGGTTTCTTATCTCGAGTCCTTTTGCTCTGAGGTTTCTCTTCTCCAGGGGAGTGCAGAAGACTCCTGAGCCAAGGGCTCACAGCCCTCCACAGAAACCCTTCTCATATCAAAACAAAAAAGAAGTTTGTGAAGCACAGAAGCACTTTGGCAGAAAAAGTGAATATTTCAAAAACTCGTGGCAGGCTGTTTTCTCCTGAAATGTGTTGGTCCCACACGACATGAAAAACTTATCTTGCCTGCTCATACTAGCATGTGGTGGTGCAAGCAGCTCAAGCCACGCTGGCCACTAAGGGCAACACCAAGCCCAACTTGTGGTGGGCAGGCACCAATGTCTAGGCCTCTCACTTGCACTTAGGGTGAGAGCCTATAATCCGCTTGGGCTGTAATCTGCATGGTTTCCTACTGTTGGTTGTTGTTTTCCCCTCCCTGTTTCATGTATGTATGAATTTATAAATATTCATTCTCCTGAGTTAATATGTACTAGTTCTAGAAAGTTCTGGTAGACTCATCACCTCATTGGTTCTCTCCCTAAACCCCTCATATGTGTAAATCTAATTGGTTCCCTCACTGTAAACCCTGCTTTCTGTCCTTAATCCCATTGGTTGTAGCCCTTATCCTCACCTTTCCTATCCCCACTATAAAATGCCCTGACCCTCAGATCTTTCCTGGCTCTTCATCCCTGTCCCTTGGTGAATAAACTTCTTTGCTGGCCATCGTATGAAGAGTCCCTCTCTCCTTCTCTGCCTCTACCTATATGCCGAATCCATCAGCTCAGGGGAAGCTCCTTCCTTTTCTGTGTGTGCTGCCTTGACACAGAGGGCATAGCAGCCGACCTCTGAGCTTTCCGCCTTTTACCTTACCCAGCTGCGTGCCTTTACCAGCAGAGTATACGCTATGGGAGAGAGCATGGATGTGGTTACTGAGGGATGTCCTTTTGGTGCTTCTGCAGAGTGATGACAGGGCAATTGACCTTGATAATTCGAATCTAACAATAGAACATCTAAGCAGTGAAGGGGAATTGGCTAAACCTCAGAACCAGGCCCGACTCATACTGGACCTGGTCCTGAATCACTTCAAAGGAGCTGCCTAAAAAGCCCCTCTGCTAATGCCTTCCAAATCCCCCCGAATTAATTACACTAATATTAAACAATCTCCTGAAGAGTCTTTTATAGATCTTGTGGAACAGCTTCGTCAGGCTGTCATCCAGCAGGTAGAGAGTCCAAGCATGTAGACTGAGTTACTGACAAACCTCACTCAGAACAATGTAAATGACACATGCTGGAGAATTATTCTTGGTCTGCCCTTCGATCCACCACCAACAGTCGACCTTATGATTGAAGCATGCACCAAATTAGCAAGATTAGAGTCAGCATTAACTCCAATTAGAGTCAGAAGCAAAGGAAAAGAAGGGGGGATTCCTAGGAGCAGCAGTGGAAGAGAGTAGAGCAAGAGGACCACCAAGGAGGTGGGAAGATTTATTTTGTTACAGGTGCAGACAGAGAGGCCATTGGGCCAAAGACTGCATGGTGCCTGCAGTTGGGAAACTGAGGAGGCATCACGGTTCGGCCCTGCACAATGACAAAAATAAAGCCGATGCAAAGGATGACACCTGGACACTGGGTCAGACGTGGGAGGTAACCAACACCACCCCACAGCACTTTTCCAGCACCACTTGGAGAGTGCTGTCTGCAAACCTCTTACACCTGTACCCATACATCGGACTTGACACAAAAATAGTTGTTGTCAGATGTGAGCATACACCCCTAGAGACTGAAGTTTCCTCCAAGGTCACAACATCTGATGTGGAGGGAAATCGCATTCTCATGGCACGCTGTGTTTGCCCCCCTTCCTTCCTACCACAGGGCCAAAGCATTGCCCAAGCCACACCATTACTGTGAAATGTGATGGATGAACACCAACTGTCTAGTGGACAGAAGTGGTGGGAAGAGACAAATCACTGATGGAGTGCAAGCTCCATCAGGGAGGGAGCGACATCTCCCTAAGGGGTATGGCGGGCACAGGGGCAGATATAATGGTCATTCCAACCACCGAATGGCCATCACAATGGGAACTGCAACCTGTCCAGGAAGTCATCACAGGGATAAGAGGCACAACACTGGCAAGACAAAGTAACAGTGTTGTTCAAGTTGAGGGCCTGGATGAACAACTGGCTTCTATACATCCATTCATATTAGATTCTGTGTTTACCCTATGGGGAAAGGATGTCATGTCCCAGTGAGGAGCGAGAGTGGATATCCCTCGGGCTGTCCAGGATTTTTAATGGCAGCCACTGTGGAGCACCCTACCCAAGCACTAAACTGGAAAATGAATTCACTGGTGTGAGTAGATTAGTGGCCGCTCAACAAAGAAAAATTACAGGTGCTCAACACACTCGTTCAGGAACAGTTGGCAAAAGGTAATATCAGCCCCTGGAATTCTCCAGTGTTTGTCATCTGGAAGCCGGGAAAAAAAACAGGTGGGGTTCCTCCATGACCTACGTAAGATAAATGAGGTAATTGAGAACCGGGGACCCCTTCAACCATGGATGCCCTCCCCATCAATGCTCCTCCAAAATTGGAAATTGGCTGTTATTGATGTCAAAGATTACTTTTTCCAAATTCCCTTACACCTTGACGATGCCCCGCGGTTTGCCTTCTCAGTTCTTTCTATCAACCAAAAAGCTCCCAAACAGCTCTGCCATTGGCGTGTACTGCATGATGAACAGCCCTACCATATGCCAATGGTATGTCACCTGCATCTTAGCCCCAGTCCATGCCAATGCAAGAGAAGCCATCATCCTGCATAACATGGATGATGTGCTAGTGCATGCCCCCAACAATGACCAATTACGTAAAGTTTTGGACTTGACTATCAAAGCCTTAGCCAGTGAAGGCTTCGAACTTCAAAAGGAAAAGGTCCAAAAGGAAGCACCTTGGAAGTATCTGGGACTAAAAATAACAGAAAGAACCACTGTACCTCAGCAAGTTCAAATAAATTATAATCCCCGTACTTTGAAAGGTCTGCACCAGTTGTGTGGGTCTATAAACTGCGTGCAACAACTCCTGGGCATCACCACAGAGGAACTCACCACCCTTTTCAACCTTTTACGGAAAATGACAAGCTGAAATCGCCCAGGACATTGACTGAGGAGGCTAGACACTCCATTGAGAGAGTGCAATGGGCATCTGTCATCTCGGCAAGCGCACAGGTGCCATCCGGACCTCCCCTTTAAGTTTGTGGTCTTAGGGAAAGTGCCACACCTCCATGGGCTGTTATTTCAATGGGACAAGGGGTAGAAGGACCCTCTGTTGGTTATAGAGTGGACGTTCCTCTCTCATAACCTGTCCAAAAGTATCAGAATGCCACAGGAGCTAATGGCTCATCTTATTGTTAAGGCTAGGGCACGTCTGTGCACCTTGCAGGGTGTGATCTTACACGCATCTATTTACCTTTGACAAAAGGGACACTGGAGCATGTACAGCTCCAATGTAATGAAAAGCTCTTGTACGCCCGCGACAGCTACACAGGGCAAAATTCCATTCATCACCCAAAACACAAATTATTCAATTCAGTATTTTATTTAATCCCAAAAGAAATTCAAAGTAGGCAAGACTTCAATGATTTTTACCAATGGCTCGGGAGCATCCCAAAAGTCTGTAATAATCTGGAGGGATTCTCGGACTCCGAAGTGGGAGTCTGATGTCCAAGTGGTGTAAGGATCACCATAGGTTGCTGAACTGGCTGCTGTAGTCAGAACTTTTGAGAAGTTCAAAGAACCACTTAATTTGGTCACGGATTCGGCATATGTTGCCGGAGTAGTCTCAAGGGTGGAACACACACTTTTAAAAGAGGTCTCCAACCCCACAATATATGAGCTGCTCATGAAGCTGATCTTTCTTGTCTCCCACTGAGAGCAGCCATATTTCGTGATGCATGTGAGGTCACACACCAACCTTCCAGGACCAATTGTGGAAGGGAACAAGAGAGCACACACCCTGGCCATGCCATTGCAGTTGCAAACACCCTGGACATCTTCCAGCAACCCAAGCTGAGTCATCAGATGTTCCATCAGAATGTGCCTGCACTCGAGCGCATGTTCCAGCGGTGCCAAGATCAGACAAAGGCCATCATGGTGACATGCCCCAGCTGCCAAAGATACACCACATCATCTCTAGGATCAGGGGTAAACCCAGGAGTGTTAGGCAGTTGTGAGGTGTGGCAAACAGACATCATTCGCTTTCCCCAGTTCAGGAGGTCCAAATATGTGCAAGTGTCCGTTGATACCTTCTCTGGAGCTGTCTATGCCTCCGCTCACATGGGAGAAAAGGCCTCCAACACACAAAAACATCTCTTACAAGCTTTTGCACTGCTGGGAGTTCCAAGACAAATAAAGACGGATAATGGACCTGCATACACATCTAAAGCCTTCCAAGATTTTGTTCAGCAGTGGGGAATTTCCTTTTCACTGGGATTCCCCATTCCCTGACTGGCCAAGCTGTCATCAAAAGGACTGACCAAACCCTCAAGAGGGTATTAGAACAACAAAAGGGAGGAATAGAAGTGGTCACACCAGGCATGAGGTTGGCTAAAGCAGTCTTTACCATGAACTTCTTAAATGCGTCATTGGACAATATAGGTCCACCTGTACTGAGGCATTTCACCAATACCAAACAGATGAAGTTAACAGAAAAAGCCCCAATTTTAATTAAAGACCCAGAGATGCAGCAAGTTGAAGGACCTTTTGAACTGATTACACGGGGATGTGGGTATGCCCGTATATCCATGCCCTCTGGGCTGCAATGGGTCCCCAGAAAATGGATTGAACTCTATGTTCCACGTAAGGGTCAAGAACAAACCAGACATAAATTACCACCATATCTCAGCCCCCAAAAGACGTTTCAGGGCATGGAGGTGGCATTGCTGAAAGGAGACAGGAAATCCTGCCCCTTTACGCCCTGAAAATACCCTTTATAGGTTCCCTTAATCATAAGTTTACCTTTTATTTACATCATTCTGTTTCCTTTTAGAAACCATCCTGGCAGTCATGGCAGCCGGCAATGGCCTCTGGTTCTTGGACATCGTGATTCCCTGGATCACACCACCATCATCAGAGTGGCTCATCCCCCAGTCCCAAAAGAATGTGTGAGTCGCCCTAGCCAATGTATTCCAGCAAGACCACCTATGCCTATCTATGGCAACACCAAGTGACCCTTTATCCACCTGCCTTGTGGGGATCCCCTACACCCAATACTCTAAGCCCAAAAAGGGTCCACCTCCAGCTAATCCCCTTCAAAAGTGGGATGCTTGGGTGAAGACCTTGCCCACTTCCAAGAGAGAACCACAGGAGCTACAACTCCTGGGGTCTGCACTAGTTCCCTTCTGCCTTCATTTCTACTACAGGGTAGAAGAAGAGGGAGGAAAATATACCATCATTAACACCCACCGCAGAGTGGTGCAATGTCACCAAGTTCTCCTTCTCGGCATCCACTGACTGTTCTGAAAAAGTACCTAAGGGTACTGCGTGTTGCAGTGTGCCTTCTCTCCTCCATACTTGGTTTATCCCAGTTCAGTATTGTTTCCCTTCTCCTTATTGCATTGTGTACGCCCCACCTTGGTTATCAATCCCTTATGTACACCACCCCTTTCTCCTCCCCTTTCCAGAAAGTTCTTCTCCCCTTGATGCCCCATTGGTCTATTTGAATTTTGCCCCTCCCCAGACTTCCCCTTTTGGTTGATTGTATATTACCCCACCTATGACTCCTCCCCTTC
>VXAC01006721.1:0-20686 GCA_013399225.1 Rhipidura dahli
TATATATATGATATATATATATAGTACCTATTGCTTATATTACAAATAGATATATAATAGCTATGTCTATATCCCAAAGTCAAGAGGATACCTGCAAAAAGATCAGAAAGAGAACAAGCCAGCAACTAGTTCTGTGACTCTAAGACATGACTGGAGAAGAGGAGAAGAGTTACATTACTCCACTGATAGAAATCATCCAAAGGTATCCCAATAAATCCATATGGATATTTCCAATGGCTCAGACCAAGTTTATCCTAAAACTACGTAAAGTCCACGATAATAAGGGGCTCTGAAGTCTCAGAATCTTCACTGAGCTACTGACATGTCAGGATCAGAGCCCTAGTCCTGCAAGCATTACAGACGGCTCCATGGAAGCATACACAATCCTGAAGCACACAGTAGCCCCTAAATTTCAAGCAGTCACACTTTAGTATTTGTATTTCATTCCACTTATTTCTATTTTATTCCATTTCAGCTTAAGGGCCCTTAAAGGATGGGGTTAGGAGGGAAAGGTAATCATGCCCTTGACTTCACAGAAGTCAGATGTAACCTACACCTTTCTAAGAATATAAAGCAAAGAACCAATCCAGTATGTCTAAACTGCACAGTTAATTTTTCCTTACTTCATCCCTACCCACAAAAAGGATCATTCATGTAAGTGTAGGCATTCCACTACATTCATTACAAGCTCAACCTGCTGAAGTGATGGCAATGAAGGGCTGTATTACATTGATTAGTCTGAGATACCATGGCAGGGTACTAAAAAGCTTGAAACTTTACACTTTGAAATGCAGAAATACAAAACTGCCACCCACAGGCAGCCTCTTCTCAGCCAAGAGACAAGATGCACTTAGCCCAGAGCACAAGGACACAGGAACAGGAGAAGTGTTTGCTCACAGTATCCAGTCTATGTATCTACCCAGGCTTGAGAGGCGTGTTTTCAATTTCAAATTTACACCACTGATATCCCAGCCCTAGCCAAGTCACAGGTCATCTAAAAAACATTAAATGGCTGAAAATAGAAGTACTGTAATCATTTTATCTCATGAACACATAATGAATTCAAGTTTGCCAAGTACTGCCCCTGTTACTTCATCATGTTTATCTGTCATTGAAAACATCTCCAAGTCTAGGCTCAGAAGCTATTTAATCTCTAAAAATAACTAAATAATTTCCCTTTGACTACAAAGCAGACTGTGTTCTTAAATTAGATCATCCAGTATACATTATAAAAGGCAGCTAATTTTCTGACAGATAGAAAGAAATTCAAGACAATGCTGTCAGTTTTCACCTACCAATAATTCTGGATCTCTAAAATATTCCTTCTCATAAAGGACCTGAGAGTAATGTAACAACACCAACCCATGAAGTCATACCACTCTTCTCATGTGGCAGTTGAGATATATTATTTATTGTTGAAATGCAGCTATTGCAAAGGCTAAAGAAGTGAAAATGGGGAAGATGGGCACATGGCTGAGAGGGGAGAATAAGTTACAGACTTCCCTACAAAGTTAATCTATGCTTTGATTATTTGAGTATTGCCTCCAACTTCTGTTCTATCCATACACAAGAAGTTTTCACCTGAGTTTAGCAATGTCTTAAGCAAAAGTGTGTCTACGTATTGAGGGGAGAGAAAGAGAACAGAGAAGGGTTAAATTAATAAGGTGGGCCATCAGGAAACTAGGATTGCAAGCATCATGCTAGGAGGATAACAAACAAGGAAAAGTCCAACTACAAATAGGGCACTCAGTTGTAAAGAGGCAGGCTTGGGGTCCATACTCAGGTCCCAGGACATTTTTCACATTTTACAACAAAGTCTTTGAAGTCAGTGAAAAAGTGTCAGTGACGAAGAGAATGAGAGGGGTAAGAAGAATCTTTAGAAGTAACCCAGGAAATATGAATGAGATGCTATGTTACTCCCTCTCCCCAGCTGAATTCACTTAAATGGTAAGTTACAGGGTTAGGATGCTTTTCACTTGGCTCCATTCCAAGTAAGTCCTGTGTAAGGCACCTTTCTGGACTACACCAAGATGCTTGAAATGATGGCAGGAATTGCCATCAATTAGGACATCTGCCAGGTAGGGCAAGTAGAAGGAGTGTGTCCCTTCTAAAATGTCAGGAGTTACGCAAAGGTTACTAGGTCAGCATTTTCTCAGATATTTATGGATTAAAAACTGAGCCATGGCCAAGTGAAGTGAGACCATGAGACTCATCAAGGACGAGTACACCTTGCAAACTTGTTCTTCTCCTTTTGTCTCAGAGATAAAATTATTCTGGTGTGCATTTACATAATGCAGCTGGGTAAAGTAATATAGTATCCCAAGAAATTAGGACAGGAGTGGTGGCATCTGGTCTCAGAAACATTTAGCCAAGGAGAGTTAAAGCTTATATGAGAAATTATGAGAGGAAAGAAAAGAGACATCTAGCAATGCAGGTGGGGAGAGCTGATTGTTTAAAGCCACAAAAGGAATGATCAGAGTGGGTGAGGACCAGCTTGTAAGCTGAGAACAAGTAGTAATAGGAATCATGAACAAAAATAAGGAGTTTTAAGCTGAAGAATGTATGACAAGTCAGTTAATAAGCAAAGGTGAAGGCACCAAATGTAAAGCTCTCAGAGCATGAGGGTGGTGCCACACTGGAACAGATTGCTCGAAGTTGTGGATGCTCCATCCCTGGCAGTGTTCAAGGCCAGGTTGGATGGGGCTTTGAGCAACCTGTCTTAGTGGAAGGTGTCCCTGCCCATGGCAGGGGGGTTAGAACTAGATGTTCTTTAAGGTCCTTTCCAACCCAAACCATCTTGTGAGTCTATGATCCTATGACTGAAAGTTGCAAACAAACTGAACTGGAATAAGAACCCTGAGAAATAGATATTGAGACTGGGCAGGTGAAATAATGAAATAGGAATGGGGAAAGCAGTAGAGAAAAAGGATGAGAGCAAGGAAGGCACAGGCCTAGAGTAATTGAGCAGGCAAATCTCCATGCATCAGGTTCAGCACCCTTCCACCTCCAGGACCTGGCATGGAATTTAAGATGGAATTTAATTTTTATCCGGTGTCAGATAGAACTGTAAAGATAGCCAATTTTCCATTCATGTCTCTTCATCCTCTTAGACTAATGTTTATAGACATGGAAGAGTACTACCTGACTCTACACAGACCACAGCTCAGCTAAGATTTTAAACAAAAATATTATGAAAAATAAAATTCTTTTTCAAATCTCCCGCTTTTGCACTCAGCTGTAGAATATAACTACACCCCATCCCAAAACATATGCATTTGTCCTAATACCTCGCCTACTCCTGGTGACAGCTAAAGAGGGGACTACTTATGAAGCTTTAGAATCTTCAAAGATGTGCAGCCATGAAAGTACTTAAGAGGAAACACTGCCAACAGCCCCTGGAGGCATTTGAAGGCAGGGTCTGATGCTGTCTAGACAGAAAGCAAGCTTGTAATAACTAATTCTCCTAACAGACAGCCTGTAAACAAACCTCTCTGAATAGCTTGAGCATAGTCACATCCTCATTCTCTGGAACAAGACACAGGCAAGAAACTGGAGGACAGATGCCAGGCACCAGCAGGAAACTGCCAGGACAAAAGTAGGCAGGTATAACACACTTAATACACCACGGGCATTGCTGGCACACTACAGCAGTGCTTTGTGTTGCATTCTCTGTACAAATGCCATAAGCACAGTTCTTCAGAAAAAAAAACAAATGACAAGACAGCTCATTGTTAGCAAGACACTTAGCTCCTTATACTTCACTTATACTTTCCTTATACTATGGTATACTAAAGTATTTTCCTTATACTTTATATTCTTAAGTGTAACAAGGAAACATTGTGAAATAAGAAACATTTTACCTTCTTGTCTTTCCAATTCCCTGGCCCATGGATTTTGTACATGATTATTCTGTGATGATGTCAAATCCATACTATGCCACAAACCCTATGACAGAGAAATACAAGCCTGCCTGAATAAAATTGCTTTATTTCTTCTTTCACACATAAGCTTCATTTAAAAAAAATTCCTTGTATTATGCTACAATTTACTTCTATTGATAATAAAGACATGAAGACACAAATATCAATATTCAAGGCATAAAAGTACAAGAAGCAGCAAACTAGTTCAACTGTTGCACTCTCACAGAGGAAAAAGAACAGATTTTAAAAAAACCAAACCAACCAACCTAACAAAAGCTTTGATTAATGTTTAGAACTATTTTATGAAATTTTAAAATTAGAATCAGTTAAAATCAGGTTGGGTAGGTTTATAAAATATTTAAAGAAAAGGTAGAAACAAATTCCTGAAGGAGAGGAAAAATTGCACCAATAGGATGGAATCTTGTTTGAATTGATTGGCTTGGAAGGGAAGGAAACCTAAAAGTAAAAGCTGAACATGAGAGTAAGGGAGCAGGATTCACAATTAAGGTGCTGAACAGAAAGCACATGTGCCTATATGAGCAGGCAAAGAACACACTGGAGAAAAAAGTAAAAGAAAGGTGGGACAGAGGACAATACACTTTTCAGCTGTCTGCAGTAAAGCAGACAGACAACCAACAGTCTCCAATTCTTGATATTTTACAATCAGAAAGAACACTGAGTTCACAGCTAAAAAAAAACAAAACAAAACAAAAAAAAACAAACAAAAAAACAAACCAAAACAACAACAACAAAAAAACCTAAAAATCAGTGTTTTGATTATTTTTATTACTTTGATATGATTTTTAGATGTTCACTCTTTTGTGACTGATGTTTGACAGGACAGTTACAGGCAGTTAATCTACAGATGTCTAAACATCCAACAGGGATGCAATTAAATAAGGCAATGACTAAAAGAATATCTCTCTCTAGGGGCAGCAAAAAAAAAAAGGGCAATCAAAGTAAAAATATATTCTGAATATCAGATCATCCACACAGTGCAAGGTCTTAGGCAGGTTTTTCTCTCAAAACTTTGTGATAAAGAGGACAGTATGGAACAGCCCTCTCCTGTTTGAGAGGATGCACCTTACTCTCTTGACTTCACACTACAAAAGACACACAGGTTTAATGTTTAACTTTGCTACTACAACATCAGCAGCCATTATCCTTTTTGAAGGTGAAAATAACCGGGGGGCTTTCTATATGTCACCACAGCACACAGAACACAAATAATGCCAATGAACTTAGCAACAGCAACATCATTAGGCAACAGAAGAGATACTCAGTGGGATTCAGTCTTTGTATGCATCTTCAGAATAACAAGTAGCATAAGAAACTACAGGGATAATAAGCAGAAAATGCTACACACATTCATCAGCTGGTTGTTTACCTCAGCAGTATTAAAAAAAAAAAGACAAATTTTCTTCCCATTAGAAGACAAAATAAAAGGTGAAATCACCCTACAGGACAAAGCCTTTGTATTGGTGGTCCTCTACATTTTTTATGTCGCTCTAAAAATATCCCGAGGTACACTGAACTACACAGCAACCTGTCTGAGTCTAACGCAGGCATTCAGGAGCGCTACAGGCAGCTAAACAGGGCACAACAGCTCGGTTACGCTGTTTAAAGCAAGGGATACAAACTAATTTCGAGTAAAACACAGAGACAAGTGAAACACCACTGGCACCCAGCGCATTTTGGTCAGCGTTACCTGAATGTCCCGCAGCTTCTCAAAGATGGTGCTCCGGCAGCACAGTCCTTATCTCGCCGGTGGCTTCGCCCCCCCAGCCAGCCGCAGGCAAACGCGTGTCCCGAAGCCTGTGTGACACATTGCCAACATCCCCACAGCGGGTGCAGGAATAAATCCCGACAGCTGCGGCACGGGCACAGCCAGGGCACCCCGCACCAGCCCTTATGTAAGGCAGCAGGTGGGCAACAGCAGCAGCACCCACCCGAGGCAGCTCCACCCGCAAAGTGACCTGCTTGGAGCAGTTTGCGAAATAGGGCACGGTGGGTTAGTGGCGGCCTGTCAGCAACCTCTCGCTGTTACTGACAAGTGACCCAGGAGCACAAAGTCAGCCTTTGGAGCCAAAAGGGTCTTCCAAGAGAAAAATATACCGAGGGCCAGGGCTGCTTTTGCAGCGGTGGTATAGAAATGCATGCTCCCGTTGGAATGCAGAACTGTAACGGGGTACAGAGCCCCCAACATCCTAACCCCACGACACAGCTGTCACCCTGCATAAATACCAACATAGCACTCCTCCATATCCAAGATGTCCCTCTGCTCAACACATTGCAAACACTGCCGTGGGAACAAATACAGATATCTGAGAGTTCTCTTTTTTAGACTGTAACCAATTCACGACAGGAGGCATCTCTCACACGTTTTAGAAAAATTAGACTTCACCCTCAATTGGTGTTTCTGGGTGTTACCAAAAAATAAGAAATTATGATACAAAAATACTAAACGAGTCCTACAGAGACATGAGGGTCTCTGCACCATAGCAGAAGAAACTAAAGGGAAGCTCTTCTACATTTATAAACAACTCACCAGGACCTGATACACACTTTTAAAGTAAAATTCAGGAATGGTAATGAGTGATTTACAAAATAGTGCTGTAAACTGGCTGGACAGACTGAGAATTTGCTTAAGATGTTATATTTTAGAAAAGTAGTATCAAAAGGGATGATTTTCACGCAGTATAAGCTGTACCCAGTTTACCTCAGCCCCGCATCCATTTAAGGGAGGATAATGTATCACACAAAACTTAAATGTATGGACTTGTATTTCAAATAATGAAACAATGAGAAACGCAACAGAAATATCAACTGAGAAGGCCAAAAAAAAAAAGGCAAGAAGGACTAAAACGCAATGTATGAACACAAGACAGGTAGAATTACATGCTTTTCCTCAAACCACAGGACCTAGAAATAAATTCTATATTCAGAGAAGTGAGGCATGGTGGAAGTCTGAGCTTCACACTGTCCCTCACAAATTAATCCAATGTGAGTGCTGCAACCAGTAGATACCTCTGAACAGCACCTTTGTAAAAAAAAAAAAAAAAGTCTTTGGACACAGTCATGTAATTCCAAATCTAGAAACATGTTTTACATTCAGAACACAAACAATTACTGAGCACCAGATTATAAAAGGATTTACCATACTGCATGTTTTTCCTTGGGATTTTTTGAGAGTTTGCATCATATCTCTTCAATAAAAAACATTACTTTGGGCACAAAACTTTCAAGACAGGCTTAGTCTTCTTTCCTTAGAAGGAAAGAAGAAAAGCAAAAAAAATTGACCTTATTTTACTTCTCACAACACCTAGAAATAACCCAAGTAATGTTCAGAATTTCATTTAAATTTGAATTTAAGGAAGGAACAGATTGCAGGTAATTTTAACAGTTTTATCAGCTCAATTAGAATGCAAATAAATGGTCAGCATGCTTTGGCTCAATTTTAAAATCTGAAGCCTGGAAACTTCTATCAGTTGCAATCCAGGTCTTTCTGAGTAAATGTGCTAAAATTAGTGCTTTCATTGTTTAGAATTGCTTCTATTTAAGTTCTGGACAGAAAATGTGCAACAAAATGCGTTAAAAATAGGGATAATTTATTGTATTTTATAGAAAATTCATTAGAATATTTACAAAGCTCAAGCCAGAAAAATCACACACAGTCTCTCTTTTTTAATTTTCTTTTTCTTCACGACTTTTTATTTCTTATTCCTCTCTTGCTCCGCAATTTCTTTTTTCTGCCTTCAAACACAGGTTTGGCAGTCACCATGACTATATCTCCCAGGTCTTCATCCTCATCACTTGAGCTACTGCACCCTTTTTTCTCTTTACGGTCTGCTGTCTCTGTTGCAGACACGTTTTTCCTCCTTTTGCTCTTGCCTAAATCTCTGCCTTTGGATTCCTCCACTGAGGAATCACTAGAAGTTTCTGAAAGATGCAAATTTCCAACAAAACCACCTCCATACAAAAATTCTTTTCTGGAATCTGAATCTTTTCTTCTCTTTCCACTCTGTACTTTTGTTGCTGCAGCTTGATTTGCACCGCCTGCGGTACCTTCCCCTTTCCTTTCCCCAGGCTGCTGAAGTTCCCCCTCTGTAACAGAAGTGGCTCTTTCCTGAATTTCATCATCTGCTTCTTTTTCCTTTCTCTTCAGACAAGTCACAGCTCTGCGCAGTCTCTGACTTTTAATAGCTTGTTTTTCATGCTGCTCTAGTCTGAAGAATGAATCAATTCGAAGCTGAGTCTATCAAAAATAAAACAGAAACACAGTTGGATGTTTTTGTGATAGGAATTCAGTTGTTAGCTATACTATAAAGCATCCAGAACTGAAGCAGGACAAAGGACTAATGAAATGAATACATATGCATATAGATGTGAACAGTGATGCATCATTATAGTAATATCCATACTCTATAATAAATTAGGCAACAAGAACCTTTACAGAAATTAATAATTAGCAAACTCCAGTGAGATTTCATAAATATTGTGCTGCTGGTGATTAGACATATGTTGCTATTTTCAACCCTAATACAGAGAATCTCTGTAGTGCTCTTAAGTATGTCCTTACAAACACATCCTTAGCTTCCAGCTGTTAAAGCAGAATGTTTACTAAGTAAATGCTCTAAGTGCACTTCCCATTTGTGCCTGCAAGTGCAAGAACATGCAGGCTTTTGACTCAAGTTCATTGCACCACATGCTGCTACAGTATAAAGACTGAAGAGCAGAAGCAGTAGTCATTACACCGTGTGGATTTGTGCTACTCAACCACAGCTAGGCTTTTTTGTATAGACTAAGCCAGTTGTCTACCTTTTCCCTAAAACTAAGAGAGACAGACATTTCCAAAGGATATTCCAGTCAACCTGAAAGTATATGGATTTAACTACAGCGCTTTTGCTCCTTTCAGCAATACAGAGAACCTAGAACACTGCCCTAGACAAGGTATCTATCTTGTGTTTGGCAAAAGGACAAAAGAATCTGATATTGGGGATCAATTTTACAACCCACTTTGACAGCTACCATAGCAGGCATCACTATTCATTTTCAAGTGTAATTAAAGTTGACAGAACATTTATTTGGAAATTAGAGTAATATTATTAATGGGCTCAACAGTTCAGTCTGCACTCGTCCTCAAAGGATGTATACAGCATCAAATGGGCAGTAGCACTTCACCAAAATTTCAGGGGCACTTTACTAAATATTTTTTAGAGACAGCACACTGTCTTCTAGAAGTACTAAATTTGCTTGAGGTACCTGTAGCTTCTACTATGTCCAGAACAAACAGCAGCCTGGACTTGAGATAGGTAAGAAAACTCGAAACCAACAACTGCAATTATGCAGAGTCCCTCATGACACACTCAAATCATACAGAAATAAATTCTAGAGAGGCAAGCTTAGCGACTTTAAAAAAAATACATGAAAAGATTAAAAACCAAAGCCCAGCTTCTGAGAGAGAGATTTTACTTCAAAGACTTGCTGTTCATTTTAAAATGCTTCCCACGCAATTTCCCAGTTACCCTTAAACTACAGGTAGGTTTTTACTTCACCTGCTGCAAGTTCAGCTGTTTCATCACAGGCAAAAGGATTCCATCTATCTTTGTCCTAGTCCAGCCAAAGTGATCCTTGCAGAATGTGCAGGAAGTTAAGGAACTTTACAAAATGGCCATTACTGGTATTTTGTCAACACATAAAATGAAAATTTCTTATGTAAACAATGTCTGGAGGAAAGTTGCTCAACTACAAAGCTTTTTCTACTACAAAATCAGACAAAAGTCTCTCAGTTAAAACAACATATCACAGTCACACTGCTACATCTCCATTAGTTGTAGAACTTTTCCTCTAAAATCAACATTTCTAAAAGCATGTCTCAGTGAAGACAGAACTTTTTGTGGCTAAATGGTATTGCCTATAAATAAACCTTATTTTCCCATTTGCACCCACTGGAAGTTTCATTTAGTGTTTAAAACACTAGTAGCTCTGCATTCATTGCCATCTGCTTGTCAACAGTTAGCTGCAGCTCAGACTGCAACAGAAGCAAAAGGTATTGGAAGAAATGCAGGGAATAACTAGGGATAAAGTGCAGACTGAAACACCATTTCTGTCTAGGCTTTGACACTTGTTTGAGAGAAATGGCAAACAGGGAGTGTGCAAACAATCCCACTCCAAGCCCATAAACAGGCACAGGGCAGTTACAGAAATAAAACATCACAACAAACTAATCAGTTCAGCTACAAGGTTCCCCATGCATGCAATGTGAGGCAGCCCACCCCTCAGGAGGCCACAGCAGCCCTAAGTGCCACACATGCATGGCTGCATTCCCTTCCATTCCAGAGCTGGTATCAGTTTAGCGGAGCACATGCAGATAGAGCTTGGGGCCCCTCACAGCAGAGAGATGTAAAGAACTTGGCACTCCATTCCTGACTCCTTATGAATCTTGAGTACTTTTACCTAACAAGTAAAAGGATATTCTCTGATCTGCTCTACATCAGGCTTTCCCCAGATGAAGGAACCCCTTGACTCATCCACCACAGGCTTCAGGTATGCTTCTGCCACTGCTGGATTTGGGAAACCTGAATAAAGCTGCAGGTCCCGCAGTTTCTTCTTGACCTTGGTATCACGCGGATTAGGCTTCAGTTTCTTATTCTTCTGAGCCTCATTCCACCACTCACTGAAAACCAGAGAAAATTATTAATTAGCCTCATATAATAAAATTGGAAATATCAAGAGCCACCATGCTAATTTCAATAGCCTTAGTCTCCCCGCTTCAGTTAGTACAAGAGATGAGGTACAAAATTTCCCAATGAAGGATGGCCAAAGGGACAAATAATCCTGAAAGTAGAAAAGACAAAAGACACACATTAAATATAGCCACTGTAAGCCACAGAAGTAAACATCACCTGGATTCCCCATAAGTGCTAAACAGGAGGCCCCAACTTCCGCCACACTTGCAGAGGTTGTTCCACATACAATGGTAATTTTTAGAGGTTTTTTGGTATGCAAGGGAAAGAAAGGAAAAAAAAGACTTCTAACCATCCTTACCATTGCCAATACAGCTGCCTTGGCCCTCTTCAAATCTTGCTCTTGCCCACACGCTACCTGCCTGTCGCTTTCCAGGTCATCCATTCCTCACTCAAGTCCCCTTTCTCTGTGAGCAAGCTACAGCAACCTCTCACCAACCCAGGGAGAATGAACCTCTGCTCCACTATGGATCCAGCTCTCCAATGAACTCTGAGGCAGAGGCACAATTTTACAGCTGTTCTGCTGTCTTCATTTGTCTCACTGTGATTGGTGTATCAACTTGTCACCTTACCTACCTGTCATTCCCAAGAGTGATACAATGGAGTCACATTTTACAGCTAACTTAGTCCCACTAATGATGCTCAGTGATGGTCATATGTTTTGCTGCATGCTTAAGCATCAGAAAAGCATATTCACTAATAATCACAATATGGAGACACAAAAAAGCAAAACATTACAAAACATACGCGAATTTTAAGAGAGGTTCCAAGCCATGCCCAGGAAATTCATTCAAAATCTCCATCGCTGTTACAAAGCCAACATTTGGGATGCCCTCAGTATAGTCACTTCCAAGCAAGTATGCCAAATTAATTAGCTTGCTTCTATCCAACCCTGAAAAAGAAAGTGTGTGGATTCAGCATTTATTATCTTACAAATTAAAAAATATTACCTAAAAGGCAAAAACTGCAAGGAACACAAAGGCATTAACTCCGTAAAATTATATTTAATTCAACATCAGAATTTGCTAAATTATATTCTGGTGCAGTATCAATATGCTCCTTCTAGCTCAAGCACCAATAATTGTGCTAACTTGGCAAATACATCTTGCCAAAATGAAAATGTTACACTGGACATCAGGAGGAATTTTTTCATGGAAATGGTTGTTATACATTAGAATGGACTGTGCAGTGGGGTGGTGGAGTTACCATCCCTGGAAATATGCAAGAAACAATTGGATGTGGCACTCAGTGCCACGGTCTATTTGACAAGGTGGTGATCAGACAAACATTGGACTCAATGATCTCAGAAGTCTTTTACAATTTAAGTAATTCTGTGATTCTGTAATTTCAAAATTCAGAGTTGTTAAAGAATTTTTTTTTTACATTTATTTAATCCAGTTACTGTCCTGTTCTCATCTAATGCTGACCTGAATTTAGTAATGCCAGAATCAAATAAAAATATTCTGGTTGAATTCTAATCCATAATATCAATGCCTCTGCTTCCTAGAAGTGTTCCCCAACTGGGAGCCTTTTGTTCTGTGCTGGTACAGTTACTAAGTAGAGCAGAAGAGCCCATGAAACAGTCAGAAAGAAGGAAGAACTCAGGTGGCCACTTCTATTTGATAGGCTACAAGGTCTGAGGCAACCAGACTGATCTTTAGGCAGATTCAAGAGTTTAGATTTGAAAAAAATAGCTTAAAAAAAAATCCATACAGAAAAGGAGGGATAGGAGTCTAAACACACAAAGCAAGACCACCATCATGCTAGTCCTGCTATCCATCAGCTGTCCATAAAGAAGAATTTCTGCAATGCATGGGAAAGAAGGAGATGCACAAGACTGATGACGACCATTTTTTCCCAATAAGCAAATAAAAGATTTGGCTTATCACATTAAAACCAGTTAAAAATCACAGACATGCTTTTACAGCGACCCTTTCCAATTAAGCTACAGTAGCATAATTAAGTAGGGGGAAAATATTTCATTCAATTTGCTGGAAGAAACCAAAGCTACATTTTTCACCACATTAAAATGTTATGAAATTTTACATGCTAAAGACATTAAAATACTATTTCCAAGTCTATAGCCCCTCAAATTGAAAATGTAAAAACTGATTTTAAAAGAGTTCTGCTCAAGACATAAAAACAAGTTTAAATTAGCTCATATTTTTCCTCATACTCTATGTGACACTGAAGCTTAGTAGTTCAACAAAATTGACAACAATTTGATTAGACTAGTTCAAGAGCAATCTGAAGGAAGAAAAAAATCTGTCAGTGTCAACTACTTGAAAAATATTTTACACATATTCCATATCCTCTTTTAATATATTACACCTCAGTATGCCCAAAACTAACTTCCATTTCCAGAAGACTAAGAATCTGATGACACCAGAATATAATTTTCCCAGCACACCAGACAAGCCATGCTAACATTTACCCAGAAACTGGTATAGTAGTTCATATCTCCAGCCTTGATGATCATACCACTAACTCATTATATTCAATGCAGGTGTCTGCAGATTCAGGGGGGGCATGTGGCAATAAAACAGCAACCTAAGTGAGTGGCTTTAGAGACCCTCCAGAGAACAGACATCGTAATAAGAGACACAAAATTCTCTAGAGAATACAATTTCAAAGAGACAGATGACAGAGCTGTCTTAATTAAGACTCTGTCTAACAAATCAATACCTGAGGCTTACCTAGCTGGTTTTGAAAGTCAACATACTGATAATATTCTACATATTTGTTCTGACTGAAGAAATTTTTATAAACGTGGCGTGCACCGAACAACCAAACATCGCTGTCATCAGTGATTGTCCCAGAGGTCTGGTCGGTAAGGTCCAGTATGGCACACTGGGCCTCTGCCTCCATCGGAGCCTCAATGTAGGGAATGCCAAACAGACGGAGCAGCTCCTGCAGGATGGAAGGAAAACAGTTAATAATTCATCTAAAGAATTAACTTCTGATATACTTCTGCTTGACTCAGAACTGCTAGATTCACGCTTGGGAGTTATTTAATATTTGACAACAAATATTTAACTTCTGGTAAAAAGTGCCAAGCTTAAGTAAGGCAAGGGGGAATTCCCGCTCAACTCCTCTCAGGCAGACAGTGCCATGTAAGTCAAGCACTACTTAAGCACACTTTTACCACACAGTTTGAGAATCTGCCACCTTAATTACACAAGCATGCTTAAGTATTGGATTGCACAGCAAGGAGAAAACTCCATGCATTACAATTATGTGGGCTCCATGAAAGAAAGATGCAGATTAAATAAAAAAAGTAAAATAAAAATATTAATATTTAAAAAAAATTCAGTCATCACTTTATCTAACAAAGTAGCATGAAAGCATAAGAGAAACATTCATATCAAGCAGAAAATAGTGGGAAGATTAATTATGCCTTAGATAATGTTTTGATATGCCTCTATTTTGATGCATTTTTGCTTTTATGGGATACATTACATAACCTCAGTTAAATATCCCACACACACTAGGTTTACAGACTTGTGCTGATTACACAAATCTGGATTATGTTCTTCACTCAGATGGCTTTTGAGGCTTGACAGAATCAGTCTCAAGACTTTAGATTTTTACTGTAACGAAGAATAAAAGCACAAGATCAAAAGACTTACAATTATAATTGTATGGCTACAATTATATGGCATGTGAAATTACAAAAGCAATCTACAGGCCTTTAAAAAAATCAAGATAAGAAACTAGTATGTGCAAATATTTAACCAAGATTAAAATATAATTTTAAAACTACCTAAACTGTCCCATTAAGGAAAAAAAAATAAAAGCCTTTAAATCATTCTCAGAATTCATTTGTTAGCATAAGTTTATTACATCACTGACACTATCACTAGTCTACTATATTTTAGGTAAGTTAACCCAAACACATTGTATTAAACCTTGAAACACTGACACAAAACTAACAGGCTTTCTCAGGCATTACTGGTAAGAGTCCTTCCAGTTGCTTACTCAGGGCATAAACTATACAGGCTTCTTGTAATTTTCCACCTTTTAATCCCTAGGGGAAATCCCAGTTTACCTAGCACACAAACTACATCAATTCTTTGCTGCTGAATATAGCTGTCTAATATTTTTTTTTCATTTTACACCTTTCACAAAAACAGGCAAAGATCAAACTGGCCCGAGCTTTAAAAGCTGGTGCTTAAAAGATATACTGACTTATCCATAACTGTATTATTATTTTATAATGTTATAACACTAATTTAAAATCGCTGGAATTCAAGACTACCTCAACACTTTCAATATTTTAAAACAAGCAAACTGAAGAATACAAGATCTTAAGAGGGAAAAAAAGATGATCTTTAACTAAGCAAAATTACTAACAGCTTTTGAGTAAATGACTGGGGTGGAGGAAGGAAACAAATCAAAATGACTCAACAAATACAACCTGGCTTTCCAAGAACATCTGTCCTGTTACAGAAGCAGCAACACGTTCCTGCTGCTGTTTCTGAGACTGAAGCATATCCTGCTCAGCAGAAAGGTCCTTTTCTAATTCTTCTAGTTCTTCCTGAAAATATAAATCAAGATTTTTATTATTTCAACAATTCAGGTACACTTAGTAAAGTAGAGCACTAAGTCTCCAACTACAGTTATTCTAGTTACTACTAGAATATGGTCCAATAACTCATACTAGGAAGTTGTTAGCTTCTCTAACGCAGCAAATTCCAAGACTAGAGATGGCTCTAGTCATCAATGTGCTAAAGCCTTGAAATTTTCCTTTGATTTTAGGGAGAGATCCTTAAAGAAAGATGAGATCCCATACAAAGCAATGAAACAATAAGAAGCTGTCCAATAGTTTCCCTTAACAACTAGTTGGAGACAAAGCACTGGATTACAAGAAACAAGGCGTTACCAAACTGATGTCTTGCCACTCATCCACTGCATCTTTACCATCAGCTTCTCCTGCAACATTCTGAATGTTTCCCAGCTGCTTTTCATCAGACTCCTTCAGAAAGTCCTGTGAGACAAGATCAGGTCTGTCTGTCTCCACTTCTGCAAGTGCCGTTTCATCACCCACTTTTTCATCATATTCAGTAGGAAATTCAGCCTCATTACTGATTTCGGCATCCACTTCAATAAAGCTTCCTATCAAAGGAAAATAGAGACTTGTACACATTTTTAACTTGGGCAGTGACTTTTTTTTCTATATGCAGCACATAAATATGAGGATTGTGAAATTACATAAACCAAGTGGCTGACTTCATGTTTATGTTAATACACCCCTTAAGTACAATGTACACAACATGCTCCCCTGACTCTCCACATTCTATACTCGATAAAATGTGACACCAAGGGGAAAAACATAGTTCAGGTTTTCTTCCTGTCTCCTACCTATCTGGGAGTAGATTTATTTTAGATCATTTCTTACTAGGAGAAAAGGGAAAAGGTTACATTCAAATGACTACAAATACAATATTGTCCTATTTTCTTATCTTTTTACACAGTTAAAAAGCACATACCATCAGAATCACTGTCTTCAGATTGTGATACCCCTTCTCTTTCCTCCTCATGATCTCTTGCTCCTGGAAAAAACCTAATATCCCCAGATATATTCTCCCGTGTGTGTGAAATTACTTCCTGTGTATTTTCAGAAATTTTCAAGTTTTCCTCATTTTTAGAAAGGTCTGTTGTTTCAGCATGAATCAAAGCCTTTATACCAGTTTGCAGAGGGGAACAACTTGGCTTCTGCACACACAAATTCACATCCTTATCTCCCAGAGACTTTAAGCCCACTTTGGAGCCATTTTTTTCTTTGTCTAAGTCTTCACTGCCTTTTCTAGTATTGTCAATAGAAGAATAATTTTCAGCTCTGGATATACTGGTATCCTTTGGTGAAATATGATTCTCAGAACCATTTTCTTCCTTGTCTACATCATCTTTGTCTTTTATAGTGTTGTCAACATAAGTTTCAGCTATGGACATACTGGTGTCCTTGGGTGCAATATGATTTTCTGAATAATTTTCTTCTTTGTCTAGATGTTCTTTGCCTTTTCTAGAATTTTCAATAGCAGAGGAATTTTCGTCTCTGGATGTACCAGTGTCTTTGGGTGTAATATGACTTATTCCCAGCTCCTGACTCTTCTGTTTAAATTCAGCATCGTGCATAGTCATTCGGATTGATGAAGGAATTGAAGCTGTAGGAATGTTTTTTCTCTCCTTAACTTCAGCAATCTGCTCTTCCTCATCTGAGCTACTAAGCAGAAAAACCTTTACTTCTGGTCTTTCTGACAGCACTGCATCAGTTGTACCAGTAACAACTTCCTCCCTTTTATCATCTTCACTCAGAGCTTGCTGAATTGCCCGCAGTGTTCTTGGGGACACACTGCCTTCCTCCAGTACAAATTGGTCCATGTTCAATTGTCCTGCATCCAGTTCTTCTTCTGAGCTGCTTTCTACCATGGCTGCCTGGATAGCAAGCAAAGTCCGAGGAGAGGGGGGTGCTGCCACCACACTGTTATCTTTCTCTGTCTGCATCTTGTCAGATGCAGCCAGCTTTGCATTAGCAGGAGATTCATTGATTTTATTTAATTTAGTCAATTCATTCACTTTTGATGAGGGTCCTGGAGTAGTTTCCAAGTCTCTACTCATAGCTTCTTTTGCTTGAATACCTGAAAGAAAGTTTTGTGTTGAAAAATACCGCTTTATAATGACATTCCATTTTCCATAATGAACATCACTATATAAAGATTAATAAACCACTTTTTTATACATTTACATATCACAGTTAATGATGTATAACAATAATGCACATTTCATACAAAATACTGGCTACATGCACCAACAAACAATAATGAGGTTTTTCTTAAAACTGCCAGTTGCTGAGTGCACACTCTGAACAACAGGCTTTACAAAATTAAGACCTGACATACCCTTTATCAGAATATAGTGAGAAGTCTCTTCAGAGACCACCCTCCTTGATTCCACTTCTTTCACAAAACCACCTTCATTTTCATATTGTGTTTGGATTTCACCCGAGTGCTGCTGATTCATTTCTTTTTGTACATTTTCTATGCAACGATTGAGGTTGCTTTTTTTAAGCAAACCCCTAAGCTGGTACTGGGAAAAGTCATTGGAGTCCTCAAAAAAACAAAACAAAACAAACAAGTCAATTGAAATAAAATACCCCTTTTTAAGCAAGTTAATTTCCCACACTCTTCCAAAGTGTGGGAGTTCTCTCAAGAGCTCCTTTAAGCAGGTAACATATGACTTTGACTGGCTGCTGCACTCCCAAGCAACAGCAATACTAAATGGCAACACACAACAATTCTAAAAGGTATAAGTAGTTCTGAGTGCTGGCTAAACAGGAAATCTCTATTTTGTGACCAAAAAAACTTAGCTGGTTATCAGACCTCACCCCCACCTTAAAAAAAAAAGGCATTTAAAAGAGAATCCACATGTGGATCATTTTAAAATTATGGTTCTTAGCTTACACTTGGACACAAGCCATCATTTGATCTGATGTATATTGGACTTTCAAGATCTTACTGTAGAAGTGATTCTATATAGGATTCCCCACTTCTCTCTGAACAGCTTCAACACATCTGCCTAAGTTACAAAAGCCTTTTCCCAGCTGCCAGCTCCTCTAACAACCTCAGGGTTTGGAATCAAAGCTGTGTTCACTCTGCCTGGTTCATCCACACCAGCAGCATGATATGCAGCCTTGGGCATCATGTTGATGAGGCATGAAACACAGCATGGTTTTTAACATTTTTGCCAAACGGAATTAGCTCTGCTAATTTTAGTGGAAATCAAGAGATAAGACTGTTATGAGTCATTATCTCATTGGATTTTTTTTTTCTCCTCAAGGTAACATCTCTTATTAAATAGTGCAGGGCATAAAGCTTTCCAGATGTAGTACTCTTTCTTCATCTGCATTAATGGCAACAGCTTCATTCTGATGCCTTGAAAGCTATTTTAAAAATTACCTCTGGCATTGCTTCAAATAATGTTCTTCTTCGCTTTGTAAGTTCTTTAATGTCAGTCAAGATCTCATGTTTTATTTCTGGAGGCAGCTTGTGGAAATCTTCTGATTCAATATCTACAGAATAAGGATTCTCACATAACTGTTCCTATAAAAATGGAAAACAACAATGCGTATTTTATACTACAGCACAACAAAAATACTAAAATATTCAGAGCACCATTCCAAACAAGACAAAAAAACCCTACAAGAACTTTGTTCCCATATGCTGAGGAAAACAAGAAAAAGTACTATGTAATAAAAAAATCTTAAGTAGCTCATTTTTGATGTACAATATACAGAGAAACTTGGTTTTATTGTTTTTACAAAATGATACTTAGTATAAATCACAGAAGCAGGTCACATAACCTCAGTTACTCTGATTTCATCCTTCTAAGAGGTTCTCCTTCTGAATAAGAACTACTTCAAAGACAAACAGTCTTTCCAGTAATTTTTTCTGGGCTTTTTTCCTATTGATGAAAGCAGAGATAATTTTATTATTTATTATGTCTTCTTCTTGCGCTATATATTTCTTTTCTCCTCTTCCTATCAGATCAGCACATCAGAAGAAAATACAGAATTTATCTGTGAAAACTCGAGGAGTGACATTCCTCAACATCAGTTCATATTTGGAGAAGCACAGGAATTTTGTTAAACATGCCATCTTTTACTTGCATACACACATGCACAAATGCATGCATTTCACCTGCACTGTTACAAAAACCAGTGTCTTCTCCACATGTTCAGAGGAAATAGTAAAAAAAAAAAAAAAAAAAGGATACCCAANATTTGCCATTCTTTTTCTTCCTCCTCCTCTGAGCTAAAAATTACAAAAAGAAAACAAAACATGTAGATATTCACCCAGGGAAATAGAGTATCTACTTTAAGCAAAAAGACATTAGTCATCCCTTCGCTGCTTAAGTACAAAAAATTCACATCATCAAACACACACACATATAGATATAGATATATAAACACACGTAAAAATACATGCACAGGTCAAAAAGACCTGAACAGAAATTAAGAAGGCAAACTTATGTCAGTTAAAACTCAAATGGGACAACTGCTGATGTTTAGATCATGACACAATTCCCACTTGGTCAGCATCTGAAGTTTATAAAAGCACAGCTGTGCAAAGAGTGACCCACAGGGCAGCTTCACATTCTCACTCGGTGTTATTTAAGAAGATGTCAAAGGTGTGACAAGTACAGACAAAGCCTGCCTCTGCTGAACATGTCAACACAAAACAGAATCAAGCTGCCACACAGGCAGCAGCCACCCAAGCTTGAACAATAAGTCAGCCCCATTTAGTTGTACAGACATGGCCACAGAGACTGAGGTAGAACTTTCCTCCTTATACATGAATTCAGTGTAGAAGTTTAATCTGTGAGCTAAAAGCTTCTTCTGTTACTTTCCCATAAATAACTAGAAGGCTTCTGTATCCCAAAAGAAACCGGAATAAAATATAAATTAAATAAATATACTTTATATATATAAAGTGTTTATATACTTTATATATATAAAGTGTAAAATACATATATGTTACAGTGTCTCATAGGTCAAAAGCCTTTCATCTGCATCAAAAAATGTGGTCTATACTTTTATCCAAGTTTATTAAAAGCCATTTAAGATATTTTTCTTAATACTACCTACCTATTCTTCTCTTCATTCTCTAAAGCAGGCAATACATACATATCATCAACTCCTTCTCTTCGAACTTGTGTAATACTGGGCAAAGCTTCATTGCTTAGGAAAAAAAAAAAGAAAAAAACCAAAACAGCAGTTAACAACTTCAAAAAGACTTACTGTCACTTATAAACAAGGGGAAAATAGTTTTTATGCTTGCCTTTTGCCTGTAAGAGCAGTTTTGACAACATGTCTCTTCAAAAGTGTTTTCAAGAGTTTCTCTGTAGTTTTCCTGGAATCATTGATGGCAATTTCCTTTCTTTGTCTTCGCTTAGCCTGTGAAAATAAGATTAACACCAACAAGATTTTGCTGGATGCTAGAGATGCACATCCCATGAATCCCT